>DF241875.1:0-68852 GCA_000507305.1 Breviolum minutum Mf 1.05b.01 | reverse complement strand
TACAACCCCACAACCCACAACCACAACCCACAACCCACACCCACACCCACACCCACACCCACACCCACAACCACAACCACAACCACAACCACAACCACAACCACAACCACAACCACAACCATTGTATATATTCGGTCTTGACCGATTTTCAGACCTTCTTACACGATGTGGAACGACGAAGGACAAGGATGGTGACCACACGATCAGCGTGGACGAGTTTACTGAGCGCTGTATGCAACTCCATGGCCCCGCGAAGTCGGCAGATCTCTATGCCATTCGTCAACTCACAGCCACCCGGTTGGAGGAACTCAACGTAACGACGTAACACCTCACCTTGGGGCGTTGGTTGGGTGGGAGGAAGTTTTTAAAGATTTTTTTTGGGGAACTGAGTTTTTTCCGTGTTTTTAGATTGGGGGTAGAGCTTTTGGTAATTAAATCACATAATTATGTAGGTGTTGGGAAGAGATCCCAACAGCTACATCCAATGGGCAAACAATCTCCTCAATTCATTCTTATTCACAAGGTGCCTTCACAAGATCACAAAGGCAACGACATAACTTGTAACTTGTCTGTGCCTTCCGAACTCTCCGCACTTAAGAGATTGTGCAGTAAATACATTTGCCTTGGTATTGGTGGTTGCGTTCGCCTCGTTTGAGAAGGTTGGTTTTTTTCTCTCATCGTTTTTGCTGGCCTCGTCGCATAATTTGCATCCTTTCGTCTTTCGTCATCCCTTTCTCGGCTGAAAGGCTGGGTGGCTTTTGTTGGTTGGATTGGCTGTACCTCTTTGAACAGTGTTGGTTTGTCTCGTCTTCATTTCAAAACACCCGCGCTTTTCCATCGAGTTTTTATCATGTAATTTTGCACCACTTCCAATCTTCCTTCCGAGATTTGGGCACATGTTTGGTTCAAGTGTTAATGTCAAGGGGGCTCCTCGTCTAGTTTTGGAATGAAGTTTGTAGTAGTAGCTCAAGCCGCTTGCAGATGAGGTCAATCTCAACAAGCAGCTTCAGCAAATGGAAGATAGGCAGAAAAAGATGGAGATCTTCCTCACCTCACCGAGCAACCTCGCATTGAGGGAGGAGTTAAGCCAGTTTAGCCATACGTTTTGGCACGTATGAGAGGTTCAGTCGCAAATCTCCATTGCCTTTAGGCCCTTAGGAGTCAGAAATGACAGAACCCCATGTTGTTTCACCGATTTTGGCCACGTGGCCTGAGAAGCCGAAGATTTCCTTGCTATGCAAAATGCACCAAAAACAGCAGGTCCCAGAAGGTTTCTTCACATTATGAATTGAGCCAAACTATACCATTCCATGATGTTGCACTCTGTGTAGCTCTTTGATGCTCGATGAAGAAACACACGTCAAAAGAGCAGATCCCAACATGCATCTGGAAACAGAGCATTTGGACTGCGGCATGACAAGCTTAAAGGCTCCTGTCATGCTGGGTACCAAGCCTGAACTCGTAGAAAGCGGACAGAAAGGTGTAGCTAGTTGCTATGGTGAGCACGTGTGATTTTGACTGGCAGCATGACTTGAAAATCTGACAATTTTGCTTCGAGTCCTTTGAGGTGTTTGAGTGATGTCATCTTTCCTGCACCCTCCACAGATTGATAGTCGCCAGGTGTGATGGAATCTCGTGAGTCCCGAACTGAGATGGCTGAATGTATATATATATATATATATATCATAGAACTACACGGCATAAAGGCCGATAGGGTTTCTGTTGGCCTCTGTGCGGATGCATTTGTAGATTGTTGACCTTGAAGGTTTGGATTCGAGAGCCCGGTCGCATTCTGGCTTGGACAGCTCCGGTAAGTAGATATTTGCTGGGTCTCCCTGCATCCTTGGCTACGTTCACGTGTCTGGCCATGGCAGATGGGCAGAGGAAGGTGCAAAAAGAAGAGAGCTTGAAAGTGGATGATGTGCTCCAAGAACATCGCAAGGAGATGTTGGAGAAGCTCAACCTGTGGCTGCATCGGGTTGAAGCCATGCTACACGAACACCTCCACAATCAGCAAGCAGCACCGAAGGATGGTGAAGAAATGGTTATGAGCAGGAACTTATCCATTACCTTCGATGGCAACAGGGAATCCCGGAAACGGTCAGTTTGCCTTGGAGATCAGGTGCAAAGTACAGAGACCAGTGATCTCGGTGATGGAGGCACAAATAGTGCAGACTTGGCACGGATCATTAGTAAAGAAAAAATGGCAGCGGCACGAGAAGTGGAGACGACAAGCGTAGAAGATTCCGAAACTTCTAGAAGTTCATGGCAAAGACTCAGAAGCTGGGCCAAAGTCCTCGTGACTTCTCATGTCTCCAACGCCTTCTTCGCATTGGTTGTGCTGTCCAATTCCGTGTACCGAGGTGTTCAGCTCGAATACCATGCCGTTGTGAAAGACTCCTCTGCAGACGCAATCTTCCTGTACATCCATTTGGTTTATGCTGTGCTTTTCACAATCGAAGTTGGCCTGCGGTTGCTCGCAGATGGGTTTTTCACATACTTCTGCTCTGCAGAGTGGGCCTGGAACATTCTGGACGTCTTCATTGTCTCTTCTTCTTGGATTGAGCTCATCATCGATGTCCTAACTCCAGGCGACCCTGAGACCCCCAACCGAGGAACAAACACCAACCTTCGTTTGATTCGACTTTTACGTGTGGGCCGACTGTTTCGCGTGGTGCGGATCATACGAGTAGTGCGCTTGTTCCGTTCCTTGAGGACTTTGGTGCAGTCCCTGGTGGGTACATTGAAAACCCTCTTTTGGGCGTTGCTTCTCCTTTTCCTTATCATGCACCTAGCCAGCCATAAAGACATTGTGCCCCGTGAGCTTCCGCTCCATCATTGTTAAAACTTTTAAAAAACATCGGTGCCAATTGCTGCAAGATTACACCATATATTGATTTCAAAATGTATATATATATATATATGTTATGTCCTGTACTACATAATTTGTCATGTTGCGCTAGAATGAAGTTGCACAGCATTTTTTGGACAAAAAAAACAGGTACATCTTTGGTATACTCTTCACGGATGCTGTCCTTGATCACATCATTCTGGCAGATGTTGCCGGGGAGTCCACAGAAATCAGCAGCCAAGCTGAGCAATACTTCGGGTCTTTGTCTTCATCCATCACCACTCTCTTCCGCACCATTTCTGATGGCTTAACCTGGCATGTCGCTGCTGATACTCTTCACCAGATGCAGTTTGGAGATGTTTGGGTTCAACTCTTCCACTTCTATGCTCCTTGACCGGGATAACTGTGAACTACCAGGTAGGGAAATTGTACGGTTATTCTGTTCCATTCTATTCCTATGAATTCATGTGAAGGCAGGCGCAGGTGTTTTTTTTTTGTGATGATTGCGTGGAACATTTTTGTAGAGATGTGTTTTTCCTTGGCGATGCTGATGCTTGTCGTTGTCTAATTGCAACATGAAGTGGCATCATTGAGAGAGAGGGATGCAACTTGAGCAACCACAATTCTGCCCGGATGATGGCACCATGGTGCCGGTGTTGTCTTCCACAAACATAAAGTCACTTTGAATCTGCCACTTGCTTTACCTTGATCCATGTCCCCTACCTTAGCNTCCCACACGATGTCGAGTAAAAGGGTGGTGGTCAGACCTTATTGACTTCTAACCTTTTTAGTTCTAATATCATTTCCTGTTTGGGCCACCTTCCACATACGATTTCAAAAAAAATGATTTTGAGGGGTGGACCTAGGGTACTACCAGGAAGGGAGGGTACATCTTGATCCAATTAAAGATTATCGGATTATCATGGATTATCCTCATTTCCCAAACTTGCCAGTCGCTGCTGATTTAAACTTAAACTTTGCTAATTTCTTGATGCTTTTGATATCCAGACATATTATTTGACTTGCAGTTCTTTCCGGGGATTGGCGGCCAAATTCCCACACGCGAGACAACAGTTCACAAATCCACATTTGCCAGAGAGATTCAAGCACAGATGGCATTGCTTGCATCTATCAACACAATTCCAGTGCTTGGTGGCCACCCCGCCAGAATTCATTCTTAATGATTGTTTCCCACCTGTCAGGTGAGGGTTGCTAGATTTTAAGGTTAGGTCAACGCCATCGCCTCCTCCTCCTCCTCCTCCTACCTCCTCCTCCGCCTCCTGTCCTCACTCCTCCTCTTCTTCGTCTTGGTAACATATCCTCGAGATGCTTGTGATCTCAACACCTCCCGTGGCTTTCGAGATGCTTGTGATCTCAAAGGCGCAAGGTTGTCCCGGGCATGGTCTTTTGTTGCTCTGACCATGTGCGAAGTTGACAGGAATTTGTTTAGCCACGTGTACCTTTACATGTGGCAAAAGCATGTTGTTTCGAAAATAAACAAAAAAAGGGAAAAAGCCCAAAAAGAAAAACAAAAAGAGCAAAACCAAAAACAAAAAAAAGATAGATCCGAACTTAATTCGCATGATAACCGTGCGCTGCAAAAGATACAGGAGCCACTTGGGCCAAAACAGCGGGTCAGTAAGACCCGACAAGATCTCTTCAGCTCGGGGCGGCTGAAAAGCAGCTTAGCGTTCCTAGTTGGCTTTGCTTTGCTTTTGCCTGCCTCTGCGTCGTCTACGCTTGTTGACTGTCAGTCCACTGGTTTGTCGCTGTCAGTCCAAAAGAACTTTACTTACACTTTTAGCCCCGAGACACCAGTTCTTGGAGCTCCCCAGGGAAACTCTAGTACGCGATGGGCCGCGCCATGGTCTCCCTCACTTGAGCTGTTACAGTTTTGTCCTCGCCTGCAGTGCCTCTTTGCGTTTGACTTTGATGCTTGGAAGGTACTTTGGCAAAAAGCGTGTCGACACGTCGAAAAGGTCGTTTTTCTTTTTCTTCGTGAATCCCTTTCATTTGGGAATTGTTTTACCCCCAAGGACTGCTGGTTACCATTGTTCTATCTGTGGTTTGGCTTTTGGGGGGTTTTGGCTTTCTGGGGTTGGGTCAAATGCCTTAGGGAGAGGCTTTGCAGACCCAGTTTTAAAAAGAAACAAAACCATAAACATATTTGGAAGTCTCGGCATCGGCGCAGCTTTAGAGTTGCCGGCCAATGCAGAAAAGTTGGCAAACGATGTTTGAAGACTAAGTGTTTGCAGTTTCGTTTTCAATTTCGGAACAAAGTCACTCGAATTCGGTCGCTTGGTTCTTTTGGCAGACACCGTCAAAGGAATCTTCCGGAAAAAGGGCTCCCAGACCCGTGGTTTTACCCTGGACCTTGGCCTCAGTCAGACAATTGTTGTCCTCCTGATTCCAACAATTTTCCCTCACGGGTCCGATTCCTTAACGATTGCGATCTTCGGGGAGGAGGAGGTGGCAGTAATGCTACTAAACGAAAACGACTTGAAACACAAGGTTCCTTGGCGAATGCATTGGATGCGTTCTTGCAGAATTTGATTGCTGAACAACCCCAAGCTAAACGCACCAAAAGTTTCGGTAAGGGACAGTCCCTTTCTAAGGGTAAGGGCAAAGGGAAATTGTTGCTGAGCACCCCCAAAGACAGGTTCGGTTTCAACATGAAGAATCTCACCAAGAACCGACAGCGCAACTCCTCGCGGTGGGGATGTGCCACTGGCAAGGACTTTGCTTAACATTTTTTAGCAGTGTCTCAATAGGGGTTCCACTGACAGTGAAGTTGTTGCCATTCTTCGTCAACAACTTAAGGATCCAAATGGTGGGTCTAGTGAGTTTGCGCAAGATCCTGGCGATAGAACCCAGGCCCCATCCAAGCCCAGGCAATCTAACCGAGGCAAAGGTGTTGGCCTCAATACACAAACACAACAATCGACTCAGGTTCCAAACGTTACTGCGCTTAGACCAGCTGAATGGACCATTGCTCCCTATGTTTGCTCATTCCAAAAACTCCAGAGTTTTCTTAGGGATGGAGCTGATTTTTACCAGTTTGAAACATTGTGGCAAGCCTTTAATGCTCCCGGTGGCATTACTGTGTTGTGTGCAGGTCCTGCCACTGAGGTCCTGGAAGTTATGGGTGCCCGAGAGACCCTTTTCAGGGGGAAACGGGACCAAAAGTCGAAAATGTTGCAATTAAAAGATACGGAGATCATGCAAAATGTCCTTGGTCTGCTCCCACCACTAAGGTTCAGAAAGATGCTTTGCCTATAGTGTCCAAGGTCACTGTGAGACCTCAGGCCTACAGACAAATTTTTCTTCCTGAAGGAGAGGAGGACTCACCGGCTTCCATCATCAGTTTGGCAGCACAACACGCGAAAATCCCTGTTGCTGTTCTTACAGGTGGTCGTTGGTCAAAGCAGTATTTTGGGAATAAACCCCAAACCACGGGTTTTCTCAGGGTTAGTGCTGCTGCGGCTGAAAAGTTGCTCAAAATCAGCGGAGATCATGGTATCGGCGAAAAAGGTGCAGGAAGAAGCCAGCAACCCTAAGCCTTCCTTTTTTTGGTTCGCAAAAAAGCCGTCTGAGAGCTCTGAATCTTATTTTAGGCGTTGCAAGGTTTTGGCTTCGGAAAGAGGGCAGCCTCTTGTTTTGCGGACAGGTGGCGGCAGTGATTTGGACTGTCTCCGGAAAAACACTGACAGTAACGAATGTAGACCTCGAGTTGTTGACTTGTGGGGAATCCCTCGAAACTGGGACGCTGAAGAGGTCTGTTCTCTGTTGTCAACCCTGAAATGGGAAAATGGACAAGTCTTATCCAGGAACTTTCTGAAGCCCTGCAGCTTGTGGTCACGACTTGAAAATCAGGACACGTCGTGTCCATTCTGTTACAGGTGTCTTGGCACCCATGAACATTGTTTTTGGCAGTGTCCTCAGAATAAAGAAATCATAGACAAATATCCTAGAGATTTCAGGGACCTCGACTCTTTCCTCAAGAGGCCTGGCTGGTTGCCTTTTGGGTATTAACACTCCGTCCTTCATGACATGTTCAGCACGGTCACTAGAATTTCGAAGCTCCGGCAGCCAGATTAACTTGTGACAGTTGCCCCAGCTCTGATGTTTCTGCGTCGTTTGCTTTGCGCGTTTCGGGAAAAAGGAAAAAGTGTGGATCGTCAGATTTCTCACTTTGCATGTCGCTTTGCTGAAACATTGGCTTCTTGCCATGGGGATGGGTGGTTGGTAAATCCGAGGTTTGTCTCACTGACATTCCACAGCGGTAGCCATATCCACGTTTTCTCCTGCTTGTCTACTAAGGTCTCAATCACTTGCACGTCAACTTAGGTCCCGTTGAGGTTTCTAAGTTAGTTGCAAACACAAAGGCCTCCGAAAAAGGTTCTGTATGTTCGGATCGTTGCGCCGCACGTCCTGACATCTTCTTCAAATTGCGCTGGGCTTTGGCGGCGGCAGCGCACACATTTTGAAGCTGTTTGCGATTGCATGGGCGACAGCTCGTCAACAACCCGACTACTACATCGCTTGGCAACCTTCACCCGGCATGTCATGGTGGGGATCACTCGAAGTAAAACAACTTTTGCCAATGGCCCGCGTTTGTTCTAGTGATTTTGGAGCAGGTAAGCTCGAACAACAAACGATAAACACCCAACCTGGGCACTCCTCTGAGGTTGCGTTTGTAAATTTTGCAGTTTTAAATGTGATGACAGGACTGGGCAGATGATAGGTCTGATGTTTCTTCCGATATTTTTTTGGTTTGCGTTGAAGACTTGGGAGTGGAGCTCTTGGATGTCAGAGAGTCAGCGACATTCAGTGATGGTCAAATGTTTTTCGCGAATACCAACGCAAATGTTGCCCTGTCCCTTGAGAGGAGTTTTCTGCAATTCCGCCATTAAAGCTGCAGAGAGTGATCATGAGATGGTGGTCCAGACATTAGTCCAGACCCGCCAAGAACTAAAAGATTTGGTCTCCATTCTCTTCACCCAGCCTCTTGGGCTGCCAAGGTTGGTGTTGATTGATCTATGAACATCGAATTGTGTCATGGGTATGTATGAGGTCTCAGACGTTTTTTTATGGCGCGAGGGATAAATGTAATATACTGTATACTTTTTATTTTTTGGGTGGGGGAGGATATCGATATGTAATAAGATATAAGGTGCTTAAAATGATATGCATCGGCGTCCCAACATGACATGCTGGGAACAAGAGCATGCAAGGAGCACCATAAATGCGGTTCGACTCTGGAAAATTAATTTGCTTTGACATTAGTGGATTTGCTCCCAACCGCCAGATCGTTCGAGAACGATGTGCCGGGAAAAACCAAGGATTGACAAACGTGGACTGGGGCATATTACTTTCGGTGAGTTTGAAGAATTCTTCAAAGATGAAGCCGTCAAAGCGTTTTTTGAGTCACTTCAAATTGGTGCCATGGATGCATGGACTCTGTTCGTGAGCCTTGTGTCTTGGATGCAGGGTGTCTGCAAGATACGAAGGCACCTGGGGAAACGGGGCAGACATAGCCGCAACTTGTGAACATAAAAAGAAACTTCTTGAATTGAATCTTGTGCAGATGGGGAGGGGCGTCCTCTTTCAATTGCCTTTATAAGTTTTCTTTTTGTGGGTGTACCTTGTTTCAAAATTTGGATTCTCCGGCCATGCCATTTAGGACATGGACGGAGACAGCTGTGTGAGCGTGGAGGAGTTCACAGAACGCTGCCTGCAACTGCATGGTCCAGCCCGATCTGCTGATCTGTTTGCGTTGAGGCAGCAGACTGCCTCTTGGAGTAGAGTTAGATGTGCAAGACTTGTGACTGGATTGGGACTGATGTGTAACCGGAGTTCTTGGAACCGGTTTGAGTTGGGGGAGCCTAGAAGTGTTTCCAAGTAAAACTACTTTAGAAAGACGATTAAGAGTGTGGAATAGTTGAGTTGAGAGTTGCCATCACCCAAACCTTCAAGGCGAAAGTGAGCAAGCAGCTGCGGCAGGTAGAAGTTGACGTCCGCCGTGTGAAGAAACAAATGGAGGGCTTCAGTATCTGAGTTGCTGGAAAAGATCCAGCAAAGAGACTCGTAGCTTAATGCCCAAGTTCTCCGTGCCAAAGGCATAATTTTACGACAGCTGACCTGAATCTCAGACAGGTTGGTAGGATGTGGGCATGTCTTTCACTGAGGAGCAACATGGGATTTGACTTGAGAAAGAACCTTTCTTGTTTCATGTCTCCAGCGCAGGTGGTTTGAATACATATGTATTTATATATATACTTATACTTATATGTATGTATTTACAGTATATACAATGTTGCTCCTCCTTTTTTTCTTTCCGGCATGGCCAATGGCCGCGCTCTGCAAAAGCAGAGGCAAACATTTGTACCTAGTTTTGAGCATGCAGGTGCCAGCTGTCAAGATGTTTGAAGTGGTTGGCTCCCTCCTTTTTTGCTGCTCTCAATTTCATAGGTCACGTCATGCAGTGTCTTCTGAGTCACGTCGCGTAGAATGCAAGCAAAAAAGTCTGTACCTTTGAGAGCCTGACTCATCACAACTTCGCCTCAGCTACGTATCCTGCGTTACATATGTGCGCATCTCCCAACTCGAGAGTTTGAACATGAAGGGCCTTGATTGCCTGGAAGTTGATAAAAGCTATGTAGTGGGACCCCCATGACCCTTGACATGTCAAATTAGCTCAGCTGTTAATCCTTTGGAACTCTGGATTTAAGACTTTTCACAGCATTCCGGTTGCAAAGACACACCCTTGGGGAGTGGCCACTACAGTTCAAAGAATTCGCCGAAACTGTCCGTAGAGATGGAGGAAGCCAATGTTGTTGAGGCTGTGCCTCATGTTGTTGAAAGCATTGAAAAGCTCTTGAAGAATCAGCAGCGTGAGCTCTTACAGCACTTGGACTCTTTGGCTGATCGTTTGATTGGAACTGCCAACACCTCACCTCCAGCTACGTTGGCCATAAAATCCACTCTGGGAGCTTTGGAGGCTTCAGATGTCCAAACAGGCCTTGAAGTGGAAGACCAGAAAGACACAAAAATCAAAAAACTGAAGAGCTACGAGGAGGCCAGGTTGACTCATGTGCAAGTGACAGAGGCAACTCCAGAATCTGTCCTCGTTCGAGCTTTCTCAGAAAGAAAACCCTTTCAGTACAGCTGGGAGCAGTTTCGCAAAATCTGCCAATCGGCGGTGGAGTCAACTTGGGCAAATGCTTTCTTTGCAGGGTTGATTCTGACAAACTCATTATTCCTAGGTGTCCAACTGGAAATGCAAGCATCTTTCCAAGATGTGAGCATAGAGAAAGAGTTTTTCACCATCTTGAATGTCAGCTATGCCGCCCTTTTTACAATTGAAGCATTTTTGCGCTTGGTAGCTGCGGGTCCAGTATCTTATGTGTGGTTATCAGATGACTATGCTTGGAATTGGCTGGATGTCTTCGTTGTCTTTGCTTCGTGGGTCGAGCTCATCATCTCTATGTTGACACCTGGCAGCTCCACCACTGGAGCAAATCGAAATCTCCGGATGTTGCGACTTCTTCGTTTTGGTCGGATCGTACGCGTGGTGCGTGTGGTGCGCGTGGCGCGGTTGTTTCGATCCTTGCGGACCTTGATCAACTCTCTGATGGGAACTTTGAAGTCTTTGTTTTGGTCGCTGTTACTGCTGGCCCTCATCATGTACATGTTCCCTTTTTGTGTTCATTCAGCTTGTCCATTTTCCCTGGCTTCAAGTGGTGAGAAGACGGTGAGAAGATGCTTAAGAGTTAAGAGTGACATTTTAGCGGTTTCTTTTTCATGCAGAAATGTATGTTATTTTCATGAGTTCCCGTTCCACCACTTTGAGGTTTGGCATTTTGTTCGCAGATGCGGTGCTGGACCACAGGAATGAACTGGCCTTCGGGGATGAAGGCAGTGACTTGTCAAAATTTTTCGGCGGCCTTTACCCATCCGTTGTGACGCTTTTCAGATCTATCTCCAACGGGTTGACTTGGGGGGAAGCAGCGGATGCTTTGGAAGCTCTGGACAATGGCATCTTTTGGTCTTCGCTCTTCCATTTTTACGTGGCATTTTGCTCCTTCGCAGTTTTAAATGTAATGACAGGAGGGGTTGGAGGGTTGGATTCTCATCACGCAAAGAAAGGTACTTACTGTCATTTTCAGTAGCTGAATCTGAACTTGTTGTTCACTACTCTAGGAACACCAACTGACCAAACAAGTAAATCACTTCAACTTTTACTACATCTTCCGCTCTGTGATGATGTGATCCCCCTTTGAATTGGCGCAGGCACCTTTTGCAACGCTGCCATTAAAGCCGCTGAACGTGATCATGACATGCTGGTGCTCTCCTTGGTGCAGAGCCGACAGGAGCTCAGAGAGCAAGTGGCCAACCTGTTTCACAAAATCGACTATCGTGGATCGGGGCAGATTACCATCACGGATTTTGAGCGTCATTTCAGCGAACCCGATGTCATCGCCTTTTTTGAGTCCCTGGAGATTGGAGCTATGGATGCATGGACATTGTTCATGAGTTTAGATGCTCGCCTTTGGGTAAAAGTTGCTGCATTTTCCCTTAGATGTCCATGAACTCCTTGTTATATAATTGAGTAGTATCAAGCACTTATATATTCATGTTACGGTACATCCTGATTACATATCAATTTTTTGCACAAGGATATATAATCCCGACAATTTTTCTTTTTGAGGGGGAGGGCTTTGTGCTTTACAGGATGTGGATGGTGACCACACCATCAGTGTGGACGAATTCACTGAACGATGTGTGCAGCTGCATGGGCCTGCACGGTCTGCGGACATTTACGCCTTACGACAGAACACAGCCTCTTGACGTAGCTGAAGGAGTATGAAAGCGATGGTGATTCTCCTTCCCTTTTAAGGGAACTTAGCAGGTCACGGAGGGGATACTGTAATCTTTTCTCCTTGATAGCAAACTTGCACTCACAGCGTCTAGATTTATCGAAACCCTAAGTATGATTGCCTACAATTATATAGGCTGCTGAAGTGCAAACGAATCCCAAAATGGTTCTTAACACAATGACAATGTGCCTTTAGTCTTGCCAGCGGGAATTTTTGGCTTCCTTAAATCCATGGGGTGGATAGGGCTAAGCAGTGGAATGCCCGAACATAAAAAGTCCAAGCCAGCCAAGAACAGTACTGAAAGAAACATTGCCCCTGCATGGCTCACCAGGTGTGTGCAGCTACATTTGATATATTTGATATTGTTTGATTGAAAGGTCGTCCCAAAAACAATCATGATTGATCCCTTTCAGTCATGGTCTTGATATCGGTTGTCATACTGGGCCAAACACAGACGCAAACATGCACAAGCACAGCACGAACACTAGCACACAAGCATCCTGTATACATTCGCTCAAAAAATCCTGGGACTTTGGCCCTTTTTTCGCACGAGAACCAGGGAGAGACCAAGGAGAAGAAATGTGGCAATTGTCAATTTCCCAAGATTGGCACCCGTCTTTTTGTGAGCCATCCACTGCCCTGCGTTGGAAAAGAACATGGTTTAAGAAGCAAGGAGAAAAAACTTTCGTAAACGTTCTTCGTGGAAATCGAATGCTGCATGAAAGGTAGATGCAAATAAACATGAAGGATGAGAAACATCACACACTGGCATTAGTTGTTCGTTAACTCGCACTTCTGTTGATTTCTTGCAAGTCAGAAAAAGAACAGGCTAAAACGACTCGGACTTGCCGAGGATAAGATTGGAGAAAGGCTGCACAAGGTGGAAGAACGGCAGCTGCACTTGAATCAACGCTTCAACCAGGCGATTGACTCCATCTCTGTACAAAGGGATTCGGAGGTGAAGGAAGCATATCTGTGAAGTGAAGCACGAAAGGTAAAGGCCATCTGTGAAATGTCTCACCGCATTTTTCTGCATTTGCTTGAAACCAAGCAGTTATGTCACACCAATTCCCGACGAAGATGAGTGCAAAAGATATGCATTTTTTTGGCCGTTACAGTTACAGAATTTTGTTCAAAGAGACTTTCTAAAAGCTCTGCAACTGACATTGCGGCGTGAAATCTTTAAGGCCCTGAGGTTGCTTCACTGACGAGTTTGGCAGCCGAAGCACAGTCCGTGTCCAAGCGTTGATGTTAGCAACGAGTTTGTTGATGTTTGTTGTGGGCCCGCCAAGGGGTACTTTTTCAGGCTCTTCCAAGAAGAGGGGCCTTGCAGAATGTGTTAAAGGTGCCAAGCCACAGATGAGTTTGTGGCCTCTTGTGATTTGTTGATATGACTTACAAGCATTAGAAGCCAAGGTAATGTCGCTGGCTGCTGTTTCTTTAAACATGATTTTTTTTGATTGGCATAGTACACATTTCAATTAAATACCATCAAATACCTGCGGCCATCAAGACTGAAGCAATTTCTCCCAACTCGCAGCGTAAAAGTCCCAAAAGATCCCAATTTCGCCACTGGCCCTGTGTCCAGCTGGTGGCTTGACTGGCCCTGTGTCCCATGGATCATGAAGTCAAGAAGATGATGCGTAGCCACCGGGAAGAGATGATGGATTTTGTCGACCAGTGGCTCCAGCGGCTTGAGGCCTCAACAACGGGGATCCCGCGGCAGGGTTCCCATGGGCCGTCGGGAAGGCCTAAGCCTGATGCTGGTGTGCCCAAGCCCTTGGACGATCCTCCAGGCGAGGATCCCACCCAGGAGCGGAAACAAGAGACACGGTTTTCACAAGCTACTACGAGGATGGACAGTTACTCTTTGGCACACTTTGCCGACCAACAAGTCTCAGAGGCATTTGTTCGGGAGACTTCCAAACAGGCAGTTGGCAGTTCAAGTGTGGGCACAGCAAGGCCAAAGTGGAAATTCAAGACTCTGAGAAAGTGGCAGAAGAAAGTTGCAAACGTCATGAACTCAAACCTTTCGACGAGTTTTTGGACAACACTGATCCTGACCAACTCTCTCTACTTGGGAATTCACGTGGAAATCACTGCCACAAATCCGCAAGTTTCGGAGATCCCAGCATTTTTCCGTATTCATCTTGCATATGCCGTCATTTTCACCTTGGAGGCTCGAGGGTTCAGCTATTCTTTTGCAAGTTAGACCCTGCAATCAATCCGTTGGTGACTTCTCCAAATGATGAATGTCACTCCCCATGACGTTTGAAAAATCCATCGGCCAGGTTCTGCTGCGGAGCTTTGCATCCGGAAGTCTTATGGAATATGTGTGGCTGTCAAAGGCTTGGGCCTGGAATTGGCTAGATTTGTTCGTGGTGGTGTCGTCTTGGATTGAGATGGGAGTTGACTTTGTCAACGGCGACGGCCGAGCAGCAAACACCAACTTGCGCATCATGCGTATCCTGCGCATTGGCCGCCTGGCACGTGTTGTGCGAGTGGTACGTGTGGTGCGGCTTTTTCGAGCTCTTCGAACCTTGGTGGCGTCATTGATGGGTGACTTGACAGGCAGTTTCATGTCCCGAAAGGATTGAATCGTGAATATGACAAGCTGCTTAGGACTCTTGCAAAATGCAGACTCTTTTGGCTTTTGAAAAAAATTGAAGCTCATAGTCTAAGCAACAAGAAGAGAGTGAGCGTTTCAAAAAGTCTTGTGACGACTACACCCTTATGGCATATGGCACCCTTCCGACACGTTGCTGCCAGTGCGAGGTACCTTGAAATCGCTGTTTTGGTCCTTTCTTCTGCTCGGCCTGGTGATCTATATCTTTGGGATGCTCAGTTGCCTACAGCAGAATACCAGTGGATAGTGGCTGTAACAGTACAAAACGCATATATATGGTTGTATCATGCATCAAACATCGCACCAAAAAAACCTCTGCAAAATCACCTCCCCCAAACGCAAACATTTGCCAAACAAGCATCAAGCTATTTGTTCAATTTGTTCGGCCTTTCCAATCCCAGCCCGCTAAGCCAAACCAAAACCAAACATGCAAGCCTGTTTTGATGAGCCAGACTTCACCAAAGCCGGAACATTTTGAACCACAAATCACAAAAGTGACTAAACTCAGACATCACACAAAGTAGGAATGTGTTCGCGCCAAGAACCACCAAAAAGTAGGAACATTTCGGACCAGAAACCATCAAAGTTGGCATGAGAAAGATCTTGCACCAGAAATGCTTTAAGCGGGAAAAAGGTGCACCAGCATATTTAATAATTATTTAAAATCTAAAAGGTTTGGATCAGAGGAGAGAGGCAAATATGGTTAAAGTTTTGAGGTGTTCTCAAATGGGGCACAGTTGTATTTTCTTGAGATGATAAACATCAGTCTTGATTCAGTATATACTGATTCTTTCTTTCTTTCTTTCTTTCTTTCTTTCTTTCTTTCTCTCTCTCTCTCTCTCTTTTGATAGGCATTATCTATATGTTTTTCTTATTGTTTGGTAGCGGTCGTCGAGCTGTGGAAGGGTCGTGCAGCTTTGCCGCCCAGTCAAAGACGTGAGGATGGGTGCCTTTTGGGTACCTTTGGAAGTCCAACCAAAGAATTCTTGAAAGCATTCGGATTCAAACAAGTTTATGCAGCAAAATTTTGTGGCAGAATTGGCCAAACGGCCAAACGGCAGTGTTTTTCTTTGCTGACTGCTAAATTTGGGTTTTTTGCGAGGATCCTATTCACGGATGTCTTGCTGGACTTCAGGGCGACGGTAGGAGGCACAGGCCAAGACTTCGAGGAGATGCAAAAATACTTTGGCAACCTGGGCAGTTCGGCTGCCACTTTATTCAGGGCAATCTCTGATGGCATTTCTTGGCAAACGGCCGCCGACGCTCTCCAACCCGCGGGGCAATTCTGGGTGCAGCTCTTTCACTTCTACATAGCATTTTGCAGTTTTGCCTTACTCAATGTAATGACAGGAGCGATTCGCGATGAAACAAAATAGCATAAAATGGAATAAGATAAGATAAGATGACCAAGAAATTTCAATGAAAGAAAATGAAATGAAGCTATTGTGACATGAAATGTCATGAAATCAAATGGCACTGACACTGACCACGACCCTGAACATGACATATAACATGAAATGGAATGGAACTACCCTGAAATGACAAATGAAAGAACCATGAAATGACAAGTACATGACGTGACATGAAATCAAATGACATGAGATGAAAGTCTCACTGCTCACCCCGGTGTACCTTCCAATGAATTATTTCTCTGCGCTGTCTATTTGGGGGCAGTTTTTTCACGAAAGTTCACACACCAATGAATCATCCGGAGGAGTATTTTGCAACAGCGCCATCAAGGCAGCAGAGAATGATGCGGAGCTTCTGGTTCAGTCAATGGTCCAGATGCGCAAAGAGCTCCGGGAGCAGGTGAGCAGGGATAAGGTCAACCACAGTTCATCCTGGTCACAATGAATGAAGTGGTATGATTCAAATCCAACTGAATCAAACACTACTTTTCAAATACAACNACAACCACCACAACCACCACAACCACCACAACCACCACAACCACCACAACCACCACAACCACCACAACCACCACAACCACCACAACCACCACAACCACCACAACCACCACAACCATCAACCATCAACCACCACCTTTTTTTCACTTGGACACCTGGTTCAGGTGGTGGCCCTTTTTCACAGCATCGACAAGCGCGGCCTTGGCCGTGTCACTATTACGGACGTGGAAAAAGCCTTTGACACCGAAGCCATGCAGGTGAGGCGTGGAGGAGTCTGATGGTGAATCCACCGTGAAGTGGTAGGTGCAACCTGAATGGATTTTTTTTTGAAACACTTCATTGAGGTCGAGGTCTGAAAGCTATTGGGTTGTTTACTGCGAAGTCATTCGTCGGGTGTAGCAAGTTCAGAAGTTATCAACTGTCTCAACTTGTGATTAAGACCCCAATTCGTCCATTTCCGTTGCCGCTCTGCAATTCGACGTGGGTCTCTTTATCATAGCCTTAGCCTATGTTGCCATGCCATTTGTTTGTCTATCCCCGGCTTTTGAAACTATCCGGGAAGTTTGAACCCCTTAATGTCACTATAGTATAGTATAGTAAGTTGAATATCGAGTTGCTAAACTTCGCACAATGCGCAAGGCAAGCAGACCAATCTTCATATCCATATTTTTTTTGCCCTCTGCTGAATTCCAACCAAGCAGATTCCGGACGTCTATCTTTTTATGAACTAAAGAGCCAGTGAGAATTTTAGCAGGCCAGAATTTCAGTAAATTTGACCATTTATGTCCTAGAGTTCTGAAGTGACAAAAAAACAAGGCCTTTATCCAAGCTTTGCAGCTGGGCGCAGTGGATGCTTGGACTCTTTTCACCACCCTGGACAAGGATGGTGACTTTGAACTCAGTGTTGACGAGTTTACTGAGCGTTGTATGCAGTTGCATGGTCCCGCGAAGTCTGTGGACCTTTTTGCGGTGAAAATGCAAAATGCTCCTTGGACCAACACTGGGCCAGGGGAAATGACATAAATGACATAAAGTGGGATGAAGCATTGTCTTTTTAATCATCCTTCTGCTTTGTGTAGGATGACAGTCAGGAACCACACAGGAAATATGTGCACGGATGGATGCAGAGTTCACAAGAACGTGACAAACCCAAATCACAGACCACCAGGGGAGGGTTTATAGGACATTTATGGGAAAGATGGGAGTGCAATAAGATGACAGGGTTGATCAAGTTCCGTTTTGTCTCAGTTGCCCCGTCCCCCGAGCTGACATCTCAGACTAAGCTCCAAAACCAGATGAATCGAGTGGAAGACATAGTGGCAGCCCAGTGGGATATGCGATCAGCTCAGTGACCTTCAAAAAAGCGAGTTCTACAGGCTGAGGCCTGGCATTTAAGGGATTATTTCGCAAGGAACTATATGGATATATATATATATATTGATAAATATAAATGTATAGAATACATGTATATATGATCCAGGTTCCGGGTCCCCACACCCCCCCCCTTGCCATGGTCATGGTCGAAGCCCATCAACCCCCCCTCCCACCTGTGGAATGGGTGGGTTCTGTGGGCAGCGGTGAGGGTCATCCAACCTCCAACCAACAGCAATGCAACTGTCAGGATAAGATGAAATAAGTTGATATCAGGCAAGATAAGATTGAAGCATGTATGCTGAAATAAGCTAAGAGACTGGACGTTTGGATCAGATACAGAAAAGTAGATCAAATAGGATAACGAAGGGAAGTAAGATAAACTCAGGATATAGAGAGAGCATTGATAATGATACCCTGCCCCCCCTGTGGAATGCGTGGGCCCTCCGGGAAGGGGTGGGGGTCATCCAAGCTCTAACCAACAGCAATGGAACTGGGCATGGAGAACAACCTCCGCGTGGTTTGCCCGGGCTGCAATTCAGTGCAGATGTTCTCAGCAAAGTGTTGATGTGAAAAAAAGAAACAAAAGAAACATAAGAAACAAAAAAATAAAAAGAAAAAAAAGAGACAGAATTAATTCAGTGAAAAAAATCGTCAAAAAAGTGCTCAAGAGGGTGGCTTACCACCTCACCAAGGACAAAAAGCACAGGTTGACGGTCAACAAAAAAGAAAGGTGGCCTACCACCTCCAAAGAAAAAAAACGCAGCCCCGTTACAAGGCGCCACAAGGGCCCCATGTCGAAACCACTCGCAGTACGTCATGCCATGGCTCGCGAACAATGACCTACTGGTTTGCAAGTGGTGCAGTGCTTGGCATAGCAATCAGGTACCAGAGCTGCAACTTGGGTTCAGCAATGAGGTTTCCCTTAGGTTGTCTAACTTGTGGGTTAACCGGTTTTTTGAAATGGCATGGCAGTTGGTTGCTGTCCTTGTCACTACGGAGTTTTGGGGGTTCTCTGTGGTTTGGTCATGGTTACCCCGGTTTAAACGCAAACGTAAAATTCGTTTTGTTTTTGCCTGTCGTTTGGCTAAACTTGCCAGACATAGGCAGCGTGCACGCTTAAAAAAAAAAGGTTTCAGGTGGTCGCCAAAAGGTGGAAAAATGGAAACCAGAAAACTCGAGCTCATCAGTGATTTTGTGTGGCGCTGACCTTAGAAGCACTCGAAATGTCCCCAGGCGCAGTTTTGACCAATTTTGCAAAAAGCAGAATCCAACTGACCAAAACCCTTTTGAGTGGTCACAATCCCTGAAAGGAGGAGGGAAACGAAGTTGGAGCAACAGCTCCTGGCAACATGATCGATCCATCAATGGAACAAAGCGAAAGCAGTTTAGCCGAAGCCTTAACCGGGTTTTTACAGAATTGGCAAAAAGGTGGGTCTAAAACTGAGGGAAGACCCCCAGCAAAGAAACCTAAACAGGGAAATCGTCCTAAAAACCAGGGCTTGTTGATTTCGCAGCTCCAAACTTTGCTTGCTGATTTGACTTGGCGACAGGCTGCTGACAACACGGTAGCCCAGGAACTCACCAGCTTGTTAAAGAAATGGCAGAGAGGAGAAAGGCCTCCGAATAAACCAACGGCCCCTAAAATTATGAACACCAAAGCTCTAACTTACTGGAATTTCAAGAAAAGATAAAAAACAAAATAAAAACAAAATAAAAACCAAAATCAAAAAACAAGCTGAAAATAAAAACAAATGGAAAAAACAAGATGAAAATAAAAACAAATGGAAAAAACAAGATGAAAATAAAAACAAATGGAAAAAACAAGGAAGAACAAATGGACAAAACAAGGCGCAGCAGAAGACTGCGTAGACTTGTATATCGCAAAGTATGGTTTCAACAGGCACCAAATTTCTCCAATGCAGAGTGAGGGGGGGTTGGGTGGCTGGCGGCCCGGGGCTCCGGGGTCCGGGGGTGACCCCTTTTTTTTTTGGTGACCCCTTTTTTTTCTGTTTTTTTGTTTTGTTTATTTTTTGTTTATTTTTTGTTTTTTTTCTCGAAAAAAAACGAAAAAAAAACAAAAAAAAAACAAAAAATAAACAGAAAAAAAACACAAAAAAAACAAAAAAAAACACTGTCCAGAAATTCCGACAGCCTGCCCACCCCAAAAAAACACCCCCCAGAAACTTCCACAGACTGTCCCTCAAAAAATAGTGGGTTGGTAGGCCTGGCCAGACGGACTCCATTCTGGCAGTTTCGTGCAATAGACATAGTCTTAGTATAGTCTTTCTGGTTGTTTTTTTTGTTTTGTTTTTTTTCATCTTGTTTTTTTTTGTTTTGTTTTTATTTTCAGCTTGTTTTTTGATTTTGTTTTTATTTTCTGCCTGTTTTTTGATTTTGTTTTTTATTTTGTTTTTATTATTTGTTGTTTTATCTTTTCTTGAAATTCCAATACTTAGAGGAATCTGGATCTCATAACCCTAAAACTGTTGTTTGGGAACCTCCTAAGGCTCCTACTCAAACTTATTACCCCCAAGCGAATCAAATGTTTTTTGGGACCCCAAACATGAAAAAACGGTAAACCCCCTGTTGGGAATATCTCTTCGTTTGCTTCAGGGGAATGGACTTCAACCCCAAAGATTACTCAGGTTTCTCAGGTTCTTGGTGCTTTGGCTAACGCTAAGGATTTGCCAGGGGGCTTGGTGGTAACAAAAGAAGTACACCAACTGCAGGAACTTTTGGACATGTGGGCGGCCACGTCTAGCAAAGCCCCTCTTACGGTTATTTTTGATGGGGACCCGCCAAAAGAGAGTAAGGGGACTAAAATTAAAATCTCGGTCAAACGAGCCAAATCTTTGATCCTTGACGGCTTGGCGCTTAGGAGATGAGGAAAAGTGTCCATGGATTAGCCAAGCAAAAAAAACGGATTTCAAAAATTTCAAACCAACCTCAAAGGTGACGGTGCGGTTCACTGCCCCGCAACACCTCAGGTTGGCTTTTACTGATGGTCTTGGTGACCAGAAGCCTATAGACATCATTAAGGAAATAGCTAACTGGCACGTCGTTGTTTCAACAGCTCAGCTCATGGGAGGCTCCTGGAAATGGGAGCAGGGAAAAAAATCCGATCAACTGGTCGGACACCTAAAATTGCCTCAGGACGTTGCCATTAAGTGTGAACAGCTCAGTGGTCAGAGGGGTATATTTTGTACCCAGGCACCAGTGCAACGCAAAGATGAGTCCATTTGGTGGCAAACTCGGAAGATAATGATAACTATCATAGACGAGTTCTGGCTCTTGCTAAGGAACGACGACAGGGAGTCAAATATAGAAAGGATCTCGGAGTCAGACGACTCCTCTCAGATCAGGTCCACACTATGCAAACTTTGGTATCGATCTTAGGAACCTAACGGATTGGGATTGTCAGGACCTCGACTCATTCCTTGTGGCTCAGAAATGGTCCGATCTTGAAATCATCCAGAAAAACCGCTCAACAGACACTGTGTCAGATGGTTGGTTAAAGGCATCCCACCGGACTCGTTCCAGGGTCCGTGTAGATATTCAGGATTTGAGGAAACTGATGAAACTTTCATTCATATTTCCAAAATGGGCACCAGAAAACCCGTGGGGACCAAACAAACTTGGTATGTGGAACCACCCAAAAGAACCTGCAAATTAAGTAAATGGGGTGAGCAGGAACTTAACCCGGAGAATAAAGAAAAAGAAACTAAGGAACCGGTGGGCACTCAGCTTGATAGTGAAACGGAGGACGCCACTGCAGGGGACAAACGAGAACGGTCTCCGCGAAGAAGTGCTCAGGGTCAAGCTGGTTTTTCCACTGGTGCAAACACCCAAATCCCACCCAAAACCATCAAGGATGACATCATTAATGAGTTTATTTCTAGGGGACATGGGGGGGCACGGGAGATTGTGGTTGGCGCAGCCTAGCTGCTTCAATAGCGTGGAATCATGACGAGGTCCTTGATGATAGTCTTGCAGCGTCTCGCGGAGCTCTGCTTAAAACTCAAGCCATCTCATACATGAGGAAGCATAAAACTGAGTTCGCCCCTTTTCTAAAAAAAGGACAACGACACCGGACCGAGTGAAAAAGCTGAGGATGAAAGCAAAAGGACCAATGATTTCCTGACCGAGGCAGCTTTGCCGCAGACATGGATTTGTGGTGCTACCTTGCTTGCCACCACAAAAAAACAAGGACACCGAGGCGTGGACTCGTTGCTGTCTTGCCCCCGACTGGAAAGATGGAAAACCCAAATGCGCTAGCCGTGAAAAACCGGTTATTAACGTTTTAGAAAACCAGCACTACACGTGGTTGGTCAAGCCGAAATTCCAAAACATTGGCAGCATGTCATCACAGACTCCTGCTGTCCACACTTTGAATTCTGTCGAGTCTAAGTGCTCTCCTTCTCTCTCTCTCTCTCTCTCTCTCTCTTTCTCCACGCTTGTCAGAGCAGAGGTGTCAGTGCTGGCAAACCAGCGCCTGAATCATCCAAACGTGAAGTTAGTCAGGTGGAACAGTCGCAGCCTCAAACAGCCAACAAACGCATTCGAGGAAAACAAAGTTGCCCGACTGTGCACACTATGGACATTGACCTCGACATGGAATCGTGTGGCTTGGATGAACCTGCCGAAGTTAGTTTTTCGGACCCTACAACCTTGCGACCCGCAGGTAAGCCTCCACTTAAAGATTCTAGACCAAGCAGACAAAACCGAGTGTCCACCATCAATGGGTGCTGTCCCATATGCCAGGAGAACATGACTTTGACCGGACATGACAAAGCTTAAGGGGCCAGGAAACGGCACCTCCAAATCGCCCATGGAAAAGAAGTTCGTGAGGTGGGCCCCCCCACTAAGGAAAAAATCAGTTTGGCCATAAAAAGGGAATTAATCACCTCAAAACGACTTCATCCAGAGAGCTTTTTTGAAAAAAGCAGGTTGAAACTGAACATGACTCATGACCATTTGCTGCACCATTGCACGTCAACTGGTCTCTACAAAGTCTTTCAGAGAACCTGGTTCTGTGGTAAGTGCCTCATGCGGGGTTCATCAAGGGAAATGGCCGAAAAAACGTGTAGCAGACAACACTGCAGCAGAGGTCAGGCCAAATGGTGGATCAGGGCCCCTGACGCTTACAAAAAAAATGCAAATGGTATGCAACTGGTCTGAGGCTACTTTTCAAAGCAGACAGTACATTGCAAAGGAAATCTGGGACAAGTCGACCCCGAGCAAAATTTACCAGCCAGGACCTCAGACAAAAGATAAAGGGAAAAAATTCGCACTGACGAAAAACTCGGTTGGAAGCTGGTGTCTAGGCATAAAAGGGCCATTTCTTCCAACTGCATTGCCACTGAAAAGGGGGAAGTGTTGTTTAATGCTAACTCTTCCAACACACTGAAAACTACTGGCGAGAAGTGTGGCCCCAAGCCGCCAACCTTGCTACTGAACACACGTTGCGTGATTTGGCCAAGGAACCCAATACGTATCCAGTCATATTCCCGCCAAGTCTCCCACCTCTTAGGGGCATTGACTTTCAAGAAGCTGCCGCTCAAAGTTTTTGTGCCGGAATGCATGCGGGGGGAAGGGGGGTGGTAGCGAACCGNTGCAAAGGTTGATGATCTAAGCATCATGTGTGACTCATGTGCAAATTATGTGTTGCATCTATGCGGTGAATGCAATGTGTGGAAGGAATTGGATATGTTGTGTCACATTGCACTTCTTGCATGGTATTGTGTGTTGTGATATGGTAGCAGTGCATGCTGACCTATATGCACCTCTAGATGTCTCCAATATAGTATTTATTGTGCAGGTAAACCAGGTGGGCAAACAAACGGATGGACAGCGGACAATTGCACATGCACACGCACACACACTCACGTAGATCAGACTGAGACGCTTTCAATTGCCCAACTTTGCATGAGCAGGTTCGAGATCGTGAACTGAGTAGAAACAACAGTTTGGCATCCCAAACCAGAAGGCCAACAGGTTCGTCATGATCATAATGTGCCGCCCTCATACCAATATCTTTAGGGCAATCATGCTGATCATACATTGTCACAGTTTCCGGTACTCGCAGCAAAAGCCACTGATGATACATCCCAATGACACTTGGTCTTTGTCTCTCAATGTTTTTGCGTTTGTCCATTCCTGCTCCATGCATCTTAGCCGCTCCATCCACCAGCTGTATAGTCTTTCTCTATTTAAATAAATTTGTATATATATATATATACATATTTACATCTAAAACATAAATAGAATACAGATATTCAAAGATATTCTAATATTGAAATACTGAATATACAACCGGCAGGAAAAATTTCCATCGTGTATTCCCCCCTCTTTGTTTCAGAGCCTGACTGTCTCTCGCATTTGCACACGTGGTTCTGTCCAATCAACCTTGTTTCTCCTATTTCAAACGGCAGGCATGGAAACATCTTCACCTCAGTAGATTTGATGCCTCAGCAAGCGGAGTGGTTGAGTGGGACTTTGTTTTTTTTTTCAGTGCGAAAAAGACGAGTTGTCTCTCGTGACTTCCGGAAACAAGGCATTTCCAAGAAATGTCCGAACTGAATCTTCTTCGCATTACATGCATATGCATGTGCTTCATGACAAGTACCAGCGGAGCTGGAGGGAAAAGGCGCCCGTGAGAAGGGATTCTGCGGCGAGCCGCAGTGGAACTTGTCACCCATAGAACAACTTCACTCATGCTGCCACCCCTGACATGATTTGCTGTTCCAAGTATGCATGGATGTCGGAATTGCATTGATTTCTATGATACATGCCTGGGACTTGGTAGCAAGTTTGGATCAAATGACACTAGAATGTCCCGGCTCCACATGTAACCCGTGGAGTTCTGATCACTTGAGTCATGGAGGCCTCAGATGCCCAGGCTGTGAAGCTGGAACCAGAGCTGGTCGGTGCAATGGAAGAGATCTTGAGGAAGCATGACAGTCAGGTCATCGAACACCTCGATGCTTGGCCACTTGACACTAACAAGTGTAGGTCATGTGTCTGATGGTTTTTAGTGTAGTTTTTAGTCCAGTTTTTGTTGGTTTCATTTTTACCCGAGAGATCCTGAGAGTGTTTAAATATAGATATGCATCCATCATATATTCATTCACTTAAATATTAACAGCCATGTTTTTTTCAGTTCGTTGGTTCGTCATCCGACCAAAAACCTCCCAAAAAATGCCTCGAAAAAAATCGATTTTCTCCGGGAGGCTCTTGCAGTTGGAAGGGAAACTTGAGTCGTGGTCCGCCGACATGTCACCGTTAACCACCAGAAAATGGAGCCACACTTTGCCCGAGCCAAATCCTCGGGAAGAGACGAACACATCCTCGGAGGTTGGGGCCTCAGGGAAAACGGGTTTGCCGGGAAATGCCGATTGAACGGGCCCATCCCGTTTTTCGAAAGGGAAAAAAAATACCATGATAAAATCAAATGAAAGAAATCCATAGAAATCCTGCCGAACTGCAGTTCCTCCAAGATTTGCTGGTTTGCTTTTACATGGTGTATGTTTTCTCTTTCACCATGTGCAAACAGCACGACATCCTAGGTGCTCGAGACGCCTGTAGGAAAGCAGGTGACCATTCAAAGCCAAACCAACCGGACTCCACAACGGAATGAGGGCGTCGATGTCAATATCGATGTTCGAATGGAAAGGTCCATGACGCCAGACAGCTACACCATGGCAACAAAGGTAGGGCAGAGTATCGCAGCTGCTTTCTTAAAGCTAGGCTCCCACAGTCAGGAGATTGCACTCAGCTCTTCGGCGCCAAACTGGGATGACAAACAGTTCTACCATTCTTTACGTGTTGACTTGTTTTCCTCCCGGTTTCCGGGTGTGTTGTAGAAAAAGATCTTAGGAAGTCATTTTTGAAGTCTGAGTTTCCACGATGCTTTGTCATTACTCATTACCAAACGTCGTTCTTGAGGAAGTAATATGAACAAGGCCTTCCTCAGCTTCAAATTACAAGTTACAAAGTTGGCGCAGTCACAAGCCATGGGAATCTTTTGGGCGTTGGTCATTTTGACCAACTCAGTTTATTTGGGTGTTCAGCTTGAATGGACTTCTACACACAGAAATCAAAGTGGGAGTGTGGAGGTGGCTCCCATTTTCACGACCATACATGTTGTGCCCTGGTTGAGCTTAGCAGAAATTTGCCACTTTTTTTTTCCTGATTTCAGTGCAAGCCAGGCTTTTGGCGGAGGGGCCAACAATCCGTCTCCTTTTCTAGAACTTTTCCAAACATGTATTGTTTGTATAGTTTAGTAGCGTGTGTGCATTTTGGACTGGTGCTTATGGCATGTGTTCTGCACCACATGTGGGCATCTCCCTGTCTCTCTCTCTCTCTCTATAAATATGTTTGTATGTACATATATACATTATATAGAGATATGCTTATGCATGTGGGTTTGTTTCTGTCTGAAGTCTTGCACGACCAAGTTGGCCTTTTTTGTGCCATGTTCCTTACAGAAGTTGTTCATTGGATTTTCTTTACCAGGTAAATCGTTAGGTTTGGTTCATCAGGAATTAAGTTTCCCTTGGAATACTCCACTTCATGCATCAGAATTTGCAGATAACCCTGATTACGACGACCTGTTATTCGGTCATGCGACTCATCCGACTCATTTTAAGTTGATCTATACTAATATATCCCCTGCTGATTTCGTTCATGGTAGGGTAGGTGTGCGAATTGGCAAACTCCTGTTGGGTCGGGTTCTTACTTTTCCTTTGGTACTTGGGTTCGGGATCTTCTTACTGAATGGTATGAATATTTTTTCCGCAAACGAATAAATGTAGCGGGAACCAATGTTACTGATGCTGATCATCCTAGTAGGTCACTTGCGCCTTGATTTGTTTGGGTCCCAACCACATTAAAGTTGACTGTGTTAGCCATAGCACTTTTGCCCTTGTTTATCAGACACTTGCTTCCTGATTACTTTCCTTTGTCAGGACTTGACTCTTCCAGGATTGGTTGATGTTTTTCCCTACGTGCCTGAGTGCTAGTAGTTGGATAAGATACCATTTACTAGGTCTTAGGATGACGGCCCCCAGGTCTGGTCTGCCCCAGCTAGATATTGGTCGGATTTTCGGTTCCATGGTGAAGCTATTTTACTGGAATGCCTGCACCATTTGACCTTTGACCTACCAAACAAGCTGAGATATGAGGTCACGCCCAAATGATCCCAAATCCACACTGATAACGCAACACAAAAGCAATATTTCTTGTATTAAAACAGCAAAGGTTTGCGTTCGCCTTGGTACGATGCTTGCTACGATGTGCTTCGACTAGTGCTTTTGTTGGAGTGTCTTTCTGTTAAAAAAAAACGAGGTGTATGCAGCCCTCTTCACGATTGAAGCTATGATGCAACTTATTGCTGTGGGATGCAAAGACTATATTTTTGGGGCGAGTTGGGCATGGAACTGGCTAGATATTTTCGTTGTAACCTCATCTTGGATTGAGCTGGTGATTGATCTGATCTCCACCGGCGAATCCACAAGCCGATCCAACAGCAGTTTCCGCCTGATGAGGCGCGGGAGGATTTTTCCATGGCTTATTGATCGACATTGGAGAAAGCATTTTTTGGTGGTAGTTACTAATTACTTACTGCCCAGGTAGCATTTGGTACAGTAATGATTCTTGAGGCTAAGAAGTGCAAGAAGGTTGAAGTTTTCTTTTCAAGCAGCGATGTGAAACAAACTCGTGAATTTCGTTGGAGGCTATTGCGCATTGGACGAGTCGTGCGGGTTGTCCGTGTTGTACGCGTGGTTCGCCTATTCCGTGCCCTTCGCACTTTGGTATACTCGCTGCTTGGAACTTTGAAATCTCTCTTCTGGTCCTTCCTCTTGTTGACGTTGATCATGTACATATTTGGTATCTGGGTGATGCTACGATGCTTCTCAACATTTTCACGATGTTTTCTGGGACTTTTTCATTTTTTCGAAAAAAAGGACAAACCCTGTAATCATAGCAAGCACCTTTTTCCTTCAAACGGCCGGCCTTTGTTTTCTGCAAGCTTTTAGGTATTCTTTTCACCGATGTGGTTCTGAACTACCTGATGGAGGCTGAAGGAGAGAATGAGGAGCTCAAGTTGTACTTCGGCACTTTATACACCTCCATCGTCACACTTTTCCGCGCCATTTCCAACGGCCTCACCTGGTTTAGAGCAGCTGATGCCTTAGAGTCAGCAGGCATCTTTTGGGTTCAAGTCTTTCATTTTTACGTGGCTTTCTGTAGTTTTGCGCTGCTCAACGTGATGACAGGACCGGAGAAATGCCGAAGGTAAACTAAAGAAAGGGCACCTTTTTTCGAAATTCAGTTTGGAATCGCCGTATGTTTCATTTTATCCTGGCGATGTAAGTCTCAAGGAGCTTATTCGAGAAAAAAACTCCAGTGTGTAGTAGTTTGCCATTTTTTATTCCAGCAAAAAATCTCGCGACGTGCCAATGTTGTTGCGGAAATATGCTTAAAAAGCACGATTCACACACCAATATGCTTATGCGGAAATTGGCTGCTGGCGCTGCTGCTTTTGCCGCCCCAACTTCTCTGCGCTGTCTATTTGGGGGCAGTTCAGATCAAAGTCCACACACAGCAGCAGCAAATCCAGGAGTTTTCTGCAATTCGGCGATCAAAGCCGCAGAAACCGATCACGACACCGTGGTGCAGTCCATTCTTCAGACCAGGAAACATTTCCAAAAATTGGTGGCTGAGCTCTTCCGAAAGATTGACACTCGTGGTTTGGGACATCTGACAATTACCGAGTTTGAAAGGCACTTTGATGACCATGCAGTCAGAGCCTTCTTCGATTATTTGCAGATTGGAGCCATCGATGCATGGACCCTCTTTGTGAGTTTAGCAGCTTGGCGTGTTTTACGCGTTTTGGGCTTTGACAGATGGAGAGCGAGAATTCCAAAAAACGCTTCGAACATCTTCAAACCAAAGGGCTGAAGTGGTTGCAAAAGCATCCAAAACTATAAAAGACAGTATATGCCAGTATATGATATGCAAAGAAACACCACATCAGACTAGGAATGAGACACTGTCACAATTGTGAACGAAGGAGTCCATATTTTCGTGTCCTTATCAACTGGCATCCCCTCCTTTTGACTTAAATATGACAGTCCTCCAGGATGTGTCTGAAGTAATGTGACCACTTGCCTTGGCCATTGTCCCAAGGACAAAGATGGAGACCATACCATCACGGAGGAGGAGTTTGCCGAACGTTGCCTGCAGCTCCATGGGCCGGCACGCTCCGCTGATCTATTCGCCCTGAAACTGGGCACAGTGACCTGGTGAAACTTGAAAAGCCCGTGGCTTTCATTGCATTCGCTAATATGATTAATTAGTTGGAATATTAGGCCCCCCCAAAAAAACTGTGTAGTCATCAAACTTGCTCCTTTGATCAACTGTTTCTTTGATGTTTTGGCATATTTTTGGCATGTTTCATTGTGTTTTTCAATGGTTTTTTTTTTGAATTGGTTTTCAAATCTCCGGCCTTTGTTGGTAGACTCCGACTCCATGGCATTACGCACCCTTAGGCCAAGCTCACGAAGCAGTTACAACAGATCAGGGAGACACAGCAACGGATGGAGCAGCAAATCTTCACCCTGAATTCCACCACGGTCACCACGACGAATTCCACGTCGAATCGTAGCAGTCGTTTCACTGTATAGCCCAAGGGGTGTAGGTTTTTGGTACCCTCCAGGGAACGAATCACATATCCCGAATCCCAAGGCACTTGTGGATCATGATGTTCTGATCTTCGAATTTTTTTTGAGGTGGGATATATTAGTTCCCTGGAGGGTATGTAGTGTTTCAATTTGCTTGTCTGCACGGGGGCGTGCACGGATCCGTGGGACACAGAACTGCGGCGAACACAAAGAATGTGGATTTGCCTAAGGCAATTTCGCCTATCAGTGGGGGCATCAGGTACTGGTGCTCCTGCAACAATGTATCATCCCTCAGAGTGCCTTCCCCTTGGCAACATCAGGCAACTAAAGAAAGATTGACCTGGGGCCGGCTTCACATTGAGTGAAACAAAAAGGTTGCAAATTGTGCCTTCTGGCTGGGAATGGGCATTCCTCAGGAATGGCTTCAGTTGATTATTTGATTGCTTGACCAGGTGTATTTGAGGGCGGCTAATGCTGCCTAAGTTGCAGCGCCAGCAATTTTGCTTCCGGTTCTTTGCGTTGCTAGTCGCCTCGTGAGCATAGAGACCGCAGTTTGCAGTCTATATCAGTTATCAATATGCATACATAGAATTTGCATTGTTTTTTATTTATAAGCATCCCTTTTTGGTGCCTCTAAAAGGTCTGATGTTTCACTTGCAGCAGGCTGTTGTCATGACATCAGATCAGATTGGTCGAAGACCATCTGGCAACGAGCAAGGACAGCACGGATCAGAAAGGTTGAGTTGATGACAGCCAGCGATGCCTGTGTGCTGTGAGCACCATCCAGTCCTGCGTTCAGTGGCAAGTTGGCCCAAGTTGGTGAAGAAAAAATGGCATCCATCCAAAGTTGATGGATTCCCAAGCATGGTACCAGAATGAGGTTCGATGAAGAGTCACCTCGCTTCACTCCCCAGAGACTTGGTTTGCAATTTGAACATGTAGGTAATCCATTGCTGGGTATACACTTCCGCAAACTTTGGGAAAGTGAGTATTGCTGGTGGTGTGCTGGTAGTCCAAACTGTCACTGAGGTTTGTTAGTCGAATCAGCATCAGCCCGGCCCCACGGCTGTCAGCACGGTCACTTGCCTGTTCGCTGATCGCCACTCTTGACTGGGAGTGTTGCCAGAAGTCTCTTTGATCAAGATGCATATCTCTGTACGGAATTTATCCACCACTTGCTGCATGAACCACTTTTCATTGAAAGCGAGCACATATACAGAATGGCGAAGCAAAAAGGTTCCTTCCTGTAATATGCTGTAGTGACAATTCTGTGACCCACAAGACTTGACGCTGGCACATAAGTGCCTTGGGGAGAACCGCGTAGGCCGCTCAAAACAGATATAATACTGTACATGGCAAAGAATGACCCACAGAACAGCATTCCCCAGCAAGTGGGCATAGTCAAGAAGCCTAATTTAGGACCTAAGCTGCCAAGGCAATGGGGTGTCCTGCTGCTCCTGCAAGCTGCTGGTTACTTTGGACAGTTTGACCGGACCATTTTTGGGATGGCCGTGCCGCAAATCCAAAGCCACTTGACCAGGAGCAATTGGATTTCTCGAGAAACTTGTGTGACAAAACTGTTTGAGTCTGAGGTCAATCCACTAGACAGAGTTGTAGCAGGATCCCATGGGTACCTTAAGGTTCAAACGCTTTGGCACATTGGCAACTTGATTCACGTTGTCTCGGAACGCCAACTGTGGAACGTGGTGTCTGAGGTGATTTTGGACTTTCTGATTCGGAGATCAGCTATGTGGCATCTTTTGTAGGTTTGGCGGCAGCGTTGGCCAGTGGAATTTCCTGCCTGTCGGACAGGGTGTTTTTTCGGCAACGCATGTGGGAGTGCAGTCCCTTTTTGTTTTCCCGCGAAGATGGCGAATATGAATCTTATATAGACAAATTTGTTGGGCTGATGGATTTTCTGGAGTGGCAGGACAAGTTTGGTCGTGCCCGAGTATTGACATGGACTTTGGTGCCCTACACCCTTGCAACTGCTTGTACCGCAATCTCACAGGGTATCTTCAGCTTTGCCATCTTTCAATTTGTGGCAGCTGCCTTCATAACAGCGGCCGCTCGACTGTGCCTTGAGTGAAAAGCCTCCAAAACTGAAGATCTTGGTCCTTTTTGTGCTGTGTGTATGTATATATATATATGTGTGTGTGTACATTTAGAATCTGACAGTCTATGATTTCGATACGATACTGTATAGTATACATACTACACATTACGATGCAGTGTGTACTATACACCTGCAACTATCTTAAACATTTAATGTATACCAGGTATACCACCTAATGCGTTTTTTTGCCAAAAGTATGTCAATGTATCAAACAGTTTTTTCTATAGAACATATAGCCTTTAATATTGCAAACACACATAATATTTAGTATTCAGTATTTAGCATTCAATATGTAACTTGTATCACATACACTATATACTACACTACCCGTCCTGCAGACCAGTAAGGCCTTATTTCTTGGGGGGTGGCATTGGGGGCACCCTTCAATTCCCATGATACTATGGTGTGCCATTTGACACCAGATGGTACAGTAGTATGTTAATTGTTGTTGAACTATTTTTTTTATCATTTTACATTGTGGTGTATTTTGTTGTATTGCCTTGTGTTGTCTTGTAGTGTCTTACGGTGTTATATTGTATCATAGTGCGTCACATTTAAACATGCATTAAATGAATATGTACCTGTGTTTCACACGTCATATTTACACACACACACATATATATTTAGCCTAGTGGAAGATCGACTCGTTTGTACTGCCTGACCTGCCAGGAAGGCATCATCTCCCATGTCATTGTGTTGGAGGACAGCAGTTGGATCTGAGGCCCAGAACTTGATAGGTTCGTCCCAGCGGCGGGTCGCCATTCCAGAATGGATCCCCGAAATCGCAGGAGATGCCTGCTGAATGCCGTGGCTGGGCCATTGGAGCGCTCAATACTGGTTCAGCCTGCGGTGCAGGCAGCTGAAAAAAACGAAGAGTTGCGGTTTTGAGTGGCTGGATGATTCATCATACCTCGTGATGCTTCAAGACCACCTTGTTAAATGCTAGTTCCAATGAATCTTGTTAACCTGTATTCAATATTCTGTCTATCCTATCTATTTATTTGGCATTTGAGTGTTGATATGCTCAAGACTTGCCGGACTGCCAGACCATTCATTTTGGGACACCATTTTGCTCCAACGGCTTGGGATGTCAAAAACCTGTGAGGTTTGGCACTCTTGCTCTTTGGTGTGTCCAATGGCGCTTGGCGCTTTATGTATGCGCTGTCAATCCTTCCGCTTCTTGGAGTTGGTTATGTACGACGCCATCTGCCAGAGACAAGGTGCACCGAGGATTTTTCGTGTCAAGGGAAACACCTCGCGACTTGAGAGGAAGTCGTTCCCAGAAAAGGCTGGTGGTTGTGTGTGCAACCCCTGTGCTTTCATGCCTTTGTGGAGGCGCTGGTCTTCCTTGAAAGATGCCAGCAATGCCCGTGTGCCACAGCTAGAAAGAGAGATGGAAGGGATGCAGCTGCCTCCTAGAAGCATCGGCTCTCCAGTGTCTGACGAGGACCCCAACCGGGTGGATGAAAACCTGAAGATATGGTCGTCCCATTGTTCCACCATTCCCGCCTTAAGGACCTGGATGGCACAGGCAGTTCTTCACCCTCCAAGTGCCACATCAAGGATTTGGGGTTTTCAGTGATCGAAGCGGCAACAGATTCATTGTTTTTAACCGTTGTTGGTTTCGCGTGTTGCAAGTGATTTTTTGCATTGAGCCTTGTACCCACCTAAAGTCACTGTTTCCCTGTCCCATATCAGGGAAACTAGTCTGGTGGGAGCGCACTGTTTGGCATATGATGTCACTTGTATCTATGATATTTTAGTGTCTTTCCCAGGGTCATTTTTGGAGTTGTTGCCACTCTTAAGGTGAAGCACCAGCATATTGCCATCATGATAGCCACCTTCCTGGGAAGCATGTTTCCAAGCTCTGCCAACTTCAATGTTTCCAAGCACATCCAGGTGGTACATGGCTTTGGAGCGCGTCTTGGTGATAAAAGCAAGAGCCAGGATAGAATGCATGGGACCCTTGAAGCAGGGTTTGAAACCTGCTTTTTGGCTGTAGCATGGAGTTGGCAGACGGATATATACCATATTTCCTTGCTGGATGTTTGCCCACCAAAGGAGCAGTTTGATGGAGTTGGAGAGCTTTAACGCATTTTTTCCCGACATGACGATAAACGAGCATACTGTAGTCATCGAGCAAGGGAAAGGTATGGGTGGTGAACGTTTCACATACAGCCACTTTTTTTGATCTATGTTTGAGGTTTGTCCCCTTGATTCAGCTTGTCCCTGTAGGGGATAGATGCGCTGCTTGCATCTCAGGTCTGGCTTTGCAAAGTTGTCGTTGATTGGGGGACTTTTATCGTTGTCAGCTTTTGCTGTGGCGGGTTACTTGGGTGATCGCTATGGCCGGAAGAAGCTGGGTGTGTTGGGAATCATAGCGAAGACTGCAGTGGTTGCTTGGTGGCATGTATATCTGGCGGTTTGGCAGTTTCCCAAGGTGGAAACTGCCCTCCTTCACATTGCCCCTGGCCCCACAGGATGTGGCTTTCTACAGCGTGGCTGCTGGTGCGGAGTCTGTCCATAAGCCTAGTTCCCACAAAGCAAGTTCACACATCAAAAGGCATGGAATATTGTGCTTAACGTATGGATGGTCTTTTGCTGGATTGTGTGGGTTTGTTCATTGTGGAGAAACCAGTTTCTTGGAGACCAGAGTTTCAAACACGAAGATCTGTATGTAAATATATCGGGTTGCAATCTTCATGCTCTTCTTGTGGTTTAGAATGTGCAGTGTATATTGAGGTGTCATTGATTGTCATATTGTTCTGCTTGCGCATGGCAATGGGGATGGCATTAGACACGAACTTTCAGGCGCGTCATTGTGCAAAGTTGAGCTGCCCCTCAAAGACTTGATCTCACGGTCACTGCTTGGAGGCGTTATCGGGTGAAGTCTTTCCAACAGAGAGGCGTACCACAGCCCAGGACGGGGAGTGCGTTAACGTTGTCATCCCTGATGTACTTTTGTGCGTTTTGTTTATATATATATATATACAATATTAGTACATATAATATCTAATATATATATATCCCCCAACACCTATGTTTTCACCATATATGATATATATATATATAATATGTTTTCAACGCACAACCTGCCTGACTTTGCCAAACCTCAGTTTTCGAAAAATTCCAGGGCTTCTTGGTGCTCACTGCTGGTTTGGGTGGCCCTTTAGGGTTGCTACTCTCCACACGACTGGTGCCTTACGTCGGTACCGTGGCAGCAGCAACCAGGTGGTTGGCCTATGGGCAATTGATTTGCGCAGCTATTGTTTGTATCTGGCTTCCGGAGACAAAGGGCCGGGAGTTGGAAGAGATCAACTCCTGATAAAAGCACTCAAAAAAAGGAAGCCGCAGGCGATTTTTTGTTGGTGGCAAGAAATTGTCTTCCAATGCTTTCATATATGCTTTCTGCACATTTTTTTTGAGCGTGAGAGACACGTGAGATGTCAGGCGTTTTTTTGGCTTAAATGTAAAACCAATTCTTGATTTGGGGCATGGTACAGTCGACTGCAACTACAGCATCCCATGCTTGGAGTACCAGCGTGGCACCCGTGTGTCCAGCTTGATGTGGCAATCGCAAGTCCCTCTGGACGCAATGCTAAGTTGTCAGGCATGGGGCGGAGGGGATGCAGGCAGGTCCAGGTAAATTTTTGAGGCCGGGATGTATGATAATGATACCTATAAGTCTCATTATGGGCAAGTGTGGTTTTTAGTGTTTCTTCAAATATTTTACAGGTAACCCTCTGAACCCCAGCCAACTCGGGCAGGTTGCAATGCCATTTTACTTTTTGGGATCAACAGGATCAACAGCAAATGGAAGGAAGGAAGCACATGTTAAGATAGAAAATACCAAAACGTTAAAACGGGAGTTGTGACTCCAGACAATGGTGGCCCAACTGCAGGTGCATCGGAGATGCCTTCGGATTCCAAGATTTCCATTGGCGGCATGGCCTCGGTGTTGGCCTCATTGGCGAGGATGAAGGGTCGGGGTTGTACGAAGGTCTGGCGGAGGAGTGTTTCCAACAGCGTTCCGCTTGGATTGATTGCTGCAGGAGACATGTTTCTAGCTATCGCTATTGTGCCAAAGTTTTCAATCTTGTTGTTGGCAGAGACAGGCATTTATAAGCCTTTATGGCTTATCTTTGGAAGCGCCCAAGCAAGCGTTCTTAGTTCTGATGTTGGTCACGGCATGCTGCTAGCTGCCTGCTGGGTAGTCAGTGCAGCCTTTGCCGGACTTTTTGATGAGAAAGTCACAGGAAGTATAGAGTCTCCACAGGGTACTGCTTTTTGGTGGCGGCTTTTTCTCACATTCTTTGTGAACGCTTGGCTTTTGCTCTTTGCCATCTCCTTTATCGGTCTTTTCCAGCCCTTTAGCCAAGCAGATGTCTTGCGGATGGGGATTGATAAGGATGTTTTTGGCCCATCTGGTTTGAATGTTGACATCAAGGTCGTTCGACAAATAATCGACCTCAACATTGACATTGCTGTGGAAGGCCTTTTTCTGGGTAGTTGGCGCATGTATTGTGCCAAAGTTGATCCTGTTGCCACGTGGAAAGCATGGTGGCAATGGATCTTTTGGGATCGAGGGACATGAGAGCTGAACATCGGATTTCCATATTTAGACTGAGTTGAAGGTCATCTATTTCATTTGGAACCTATCGTGGTGTGAAAATGCGGTAACAGAAGGCAAGCCCTTGACAATGGATGTACACGATATAGATTGTCTTGCTACGTGTTTCTCGGTAGTGCGGTGAAAGACGAAGCCTGACGAGAAGAGCATACGCGAGAAGAGGCAACGCCTTTTAACGCTGGGAGGCAGGTTGGAATATCAGAGCGATTTCTGAAACCGCAGACACATAAGAATGTTAAGAACCGAAGTCACGTACATGCGTGGAGACAAATCAATCCAAGTCAGATCGCCAGTGTTTTGCCCAATGCCATTGGTATCAAGAGGCGAGAGTGACACGGGCAAGAATTTGTAAAGTCTGGGCCATGTTTTGAATGATGACATGTTGGCGCTGTGGTTAGCTGTCTCAGAAAAGGTGCAAGGCCTCGGTAGCATCACTGCACCTTTCCATGTGTTGCTGGCTTGCATGTGTCAGGTCTATGTTAGGCCTTTGGTTTGCCTTCTTGAAGCTTCCAGCATTCTTTTCTGCAGCTTTGAAAACGTCACGTCAAAGATGTTTTTTGATCGTCTGCATGGTAACGCCACCCACAACGAGGAAAATATTCACCAACGTTGAAATTGAATGAGACTTCCAATCAATGTCTTGTCCGTAACAGAAAACATGGCCATCACAAAACATTCGGTTCAGATACGGGTATAGTATAGTATAGAATATATATATATATATATACTAGTATATATACTGTATCTATATTTATATTTGTATTCAAACCAGCTCACAGTGGAATGGTTAGACTGAGTAGAGATGAGTAAACTTCGGAGCAGTCATTCCATGTGCATCTCTTGCAGGGCAAGCGCTGCATGCATTGCATAACTGCAGCTTTGCATCACAAAACAGCAACTCAGAAAGTTTTTCACATTGGAAAGTCCTGAATCGTTGAGATGCGGCCATGGACTCACCTTGCGAATGCTAGCCGGCGGTGCACTTTGCAGAGCGCTTGGCATGTTTTACCTTTGAAAATGAACCATGTGACTTTTCTTGGGGATGGAGGTGGGAAGGGTGTTGGGTGTCAGGCTTACGCGAGCCAGACGATTAACAGATAGACAGAGGCCAGTGCCGAATTCAGAAGTGGTAAGTGGTAACTCCCAATCATTTCTGACTGAATTTTGTCAATTTTGGGAGCCCATGAGTGAATGTATATCGGATGCAGGCATTGGAGGTTGTTGCTTTCAACTCAGCGCCTGCGGCATGAAGTGCCATGGTTAGCTGTAGGCAGAAACATGCCCGTTGCTTGAAAAAATCCGACTCATATAGTCATAACAATTCGGAGTGCTCTTTCAGTTATCTTGATTGATGGAAGAAATCCTGCACCACCAGGCGCGTATAAAACTAACTTGTAACTAATGGGATGTTCACTACCAACACCTCAACTGGTTTTCTCGCCTCATTTTCTGGTTGCCATCATACCCTTGTGAGTTGGGAGCATCCCCACCATCCCCAGCAGGATGTGTTGCAGCTGGTCTGCTTGTGAAGTCTTCAACTCCCAGCCGTTGTGAGAAACAGAATGGAGAACAGAATCCCCGTGCCTTGGCAAGTTGCAAATTATTTGCACCTTTCGGTGAGAAACAGTAGCCAGGAAGAAAAAAAACTGGTGGTAAAACATGGTAAAACTGTAAAACCAACCAACTTAAAAAAAAACAAAAAACATGTCACTGTTGCGCCATTCTTTGGGTAAAACCGCAGTCTGAAACAGTTTTTTTTCCACCCACGGTGACCTCTAAGGTCTCTATCCGAAGGACTTGGAGCAGTTTTTGAAACCATCGGAATTGAATCCGACACCTGTGACCCTGCCTCCTCCCTTTCCCGGCTTGGCCAGGCAGGAAATCATGGGAGGGTTGGTTGCCAAACAAACCCCGTAACAGTGGGTATTGACAAATCTAGATACGATATACTGATATACTATATTCATTCATATGAAAGGAACCCTATTAACCTTCACTACCCACTATTGCAGTGTTTAGGCAGGGCCCAAGCAATACTAAAATGGTGGCACCCAACAACTATTGGTTTTCCTACTAAAAATGACCATTTTGTGGTGTTTTGGGGGTACTGCCATTTTAGGAAACACCAATATAGGTTTTTTTTCATGGTTTTTAAAATGCCTTTGCATTGTCCGTCTTCGACAACAGACCTAAAATGAATTCATTTCATTTGCCTTGAGGCCATCAAATTTCTGTCAGGTTCACCAAGGTTGACAAGAGATCTGAAGCATCTCCCGGCATTTGTACCCCTTGTGAAACACAAGGGGTACCATGTACACGCGCGAAGCCGACCGCTACCACTCCGCAGCCATTCTGGTGCAAAAACAACAATCTGGAGGTGTATACTCTTTCCTCCTGTCAGCTCACAATCTCAGTTCAAGGTCAGGAAGGGCAGATTTCGATGAGATTTTCCGCAGGATTTTCCGCAGAAAACCATGATTTTTTGCTGCAAAATTTACTGTAGTTACTGAGTCTACCCATCTGTATCAATCTGTCTTTTGTGCAATATTTCGAACGCCTTTTTTTGGAAGGCGTTTGCTTGCCATCGTCTTCCAGAAATTCTGCCAGGCTTCGAGTTGGTGGGATGTTTGGTATGATTTTTTGCCGTGACCCATACGGTATAATCTTATCATTTGGGCATGCGCTGGCTACCTGCACCACTTGTTTTTTTGGCAGGCTTCAACATTTGGCGAACCTGGCTTTCATATTATCCCCATGAAGGTCATTGTGAACATCAGCTACTGTGCTAAAGCTGAGGTGGGAAAACATGTCACATGTGGCTGTTTGACACTGTGAAAACTGATGGCCACACATCGCCCTTGGCAGGTGAAGGGTTGTGACAGTGCCTTGGACCTGCAGTTTTTTCATGGAAGCCTTGTCTCCTTAGCCGACCAAGTACCCATGAGTCGGATGTGACGGACCTTGAAATTGACCTTTGAGGTCATGACAAGCGTTTGTCATTTGCCGTCAAGCCCTCCTACACGGTGAAGCGCTTGAAGCAGCAAGTGATGTTGGTGGAATCTGTTCCCTTTCCAGAGCAGGTAGGATGGATTGTGTGCATTGGAGAGTCATTTTAAGTTCCCCCCATCTGCCATTGGCTACATCTTGGTGCAGGTTTTGGAGCTCAATGGCATGGTCCTTGCAGACAGCCAGAGGTGATGAGTTTTGTGGAAATCTTTGAGATCTTTTAAGACTTCGGTGGTTTGGTGGGATTTGTGTCGAATTTGGAGCACTGTAAAATTTTGATGGTTGAATCAGTTTTATATCCTGTAGCAGATGGCCATTTTCTGCCTGGGGCACCTGGGGGCACAGGATCGAGGATTTGGCGGTGACAGAGGGGCAAGAACTTGACCTCAAAGTTACTGCAACTACGGCGGTCTTCACACAGCAACTGGTGGACTTACTGAAGGCCTGTGAATTGGAACAAGCTTGGGGTAATTGCAAGAGGCAGTGGATATTAGAAGCATGAAGCTGGAGTGTAAGAACAAAGATTTGACCTATTCCATGTGAAAGCTGACGTGGAGTGACGTGTTGATTCAGATTTGGATGTCATGGTGATTGCAAGGAGCAGACACACCCAGTATCTGCAACTGAGCTTGCAATGCTCTACAGTCACAAATCTGGGGGGTGCCTGGGCAGACAGTTTGTCGAGGGGTTTATGTAAATAATGGTTGATTGTCATCCCAATTTGGCTGCACCTCTGTTTTTGTGTAGGGAGGGGCTGCGGAGTGAGGGGCATAACAAGCAAAATGCAGGGAAGAACATGACATGAGGTGATAGCAATGTTCAGGAATGTTTGTTATATGTTTTGGAAGACTGCAATTTTGTGCTTGAGCTCGATGGGATTGCGTTGGGCCAGTCGTTTGGTGTTGGCTACGATATTGTGAGTTCCCAGCAGCCATTTGGGGAGACAGCGGGCACCCACTTCTTAGTGTTGCACCATGGAAGATGACTTATCCTATGCATGTGTCGTGTATGTTATCTTCTGGGCGCGGTTACCACCGGTTGTAAATGTGAGGCACTATTTCTGTATATCACGGTGCTATAATGTTGAGAGTGAGGATTAGCGATTAAGATCAATTGGGATGTTTAGCGTTGCTACTAACGGCCGCTATGTAGGAGGATGACACACACAACTTCGAAAACTGCCCAACTGCACACGCACATATATATATATATATATGTATATACATGGTATGATATGTGTATATATGTATAGTAGATATAAAAGTGTGTAAATATACAGCAAATTATTTTACAAAACTATGTCTATCATTGAGTTCTTTCAAATTGTCACAAATATATTTATTCAAACAATGCTGTTTTATTTTGACATATTATATAACAACTTTCATGGGTTTTTGATGTGAGTCCGTTTGCATAGGTTTTCAGTGACTCTCCAAGATGCGATAATTTCCTCTCGCATCTTGCTCTGTATGCACATGTAGCTGTACATGCTAGAGAGAGACTGTAACATATTCGATGATACTATACATATAGTCTATGATATGTCCACATGAGCTCACATGTACATATATACGTAAATGTGTTTAATACTTTCATGTATCCAGAAGCTTTCCATTCTTTTTGTGAAGCAAGGACAGTGAAGCGTGCCCTCTCTATTTTGGGTTGTGGCAGCAATTTGATCGACTACATCTCGAGCGAATCGAAACAGTTTTCCATCAACAGTGGAAACTTGGCTCAAAATTGAAGTGATCCCGCATGCTTCACAAGGCAAAGGACCTCTGGATAGATAATTTAAGGACCAAAAATGTCCAGAGAGATTTATATCAGATCAGAATAGGTGGAGGTTGCCGCTTGAAATATTGTACTACCAGGTACAAAACATAGTTACCAACTTGCCCGGAGGGTGCCCAGCTTCTACGTTTGGCTTAAAGCTGAGGTATGGTATCCCTTACTGAGCCTTGGCATATTTGAGACCTCAGACAATACAGACATGTTTGTTGTATGACTTTCCATGCGGAAAGGAGGTCTCATAGCTGAGGAGCCTACGATTACAAACGTTGCAGAAGATGAGAAGCCTCTCGCTCTTGCTACAGAAGTTGTTATTAAGAGTACTCTGGGAAATGCTGCTTGGCAGATCCTATTCATGCTCAGGGATGCTGCCGGAGCATGAGGACAGAAGGATTCAAAAAGTCTGTCTTCTGCGGGGTGTGCTTTTCTCATCTAATTGCATTTAGCTTAGACATTCAATTTGGACTATTGAGTTTCTCTTTGGGCACTTCTTCCATTGGTGGCTTTCCAAAATGTGAGTCCCAGGTGGTGAAGGCCTCATTGGAGCTAACGGTGAAAGGCTGCGAAACGGTGCAAGGTTTTGCTGAACGTGTTGCAGCGGCTGAGCTCATCCCATTCCAGGCAGTTGCGATATGGGACACGTTATACCACGCTTGAGGTAGCAAGTTCGATCATAGAGGTTCACAAGTTGATGGTGGCAAGTCATGAAAGAATCTTGCAATTCACAAGTGTTCTGATGTGTTGCGAGTGTTTGAGAAAGAAAAGGGATTCCCCTAATCATTAGTCTCTAGTTCTGCTCCTTGAAAAATAATGCTTCAACACCTGCAGCTCTTCGCATCCAACCATGATCGCCCCCCACCGCTCAGGCGGTTGAAGTGTCCATGAAAGGACAAGTCCTCGAAGGCGCCTCGAAGCAGACGCACAAAATTGACGCACCCAATGGCGCATGACCTCAGAGTGATCAGAAAACGGGATGAACACGAGAATTAGAAGTTCTATGTCTTTCAGGACTTGCTTAATACCTGTGCAAAAGGGCAATAACGTGGCAGGTTGAACTCGGCCCTGGCTGAATGTAGATTGTTGTTTGTTTGTCATCTGACAGGCTGGTAAAGTTCTGGTCAGCCTATTTGGTTCGCGCAGGATGTAGTCATGGAATATCATGTTTTTAATATCTTGAGATATAGGGGATGTGGGCTTTCTTTTCGATCCATGAGATTGACAGGCAGCCAGACGCTGGGCTCCTATATCAAGGAGGCATCCACAGTGCATGTGCAGAGTAACATCTCCAAGGCACTGCTTCTTCAACAACTTGCAGGCGACGTTTTGCTCTTCAATTGTCTGGGTTGGGGCGGTTGGGGCTTGGAACTTTGTTATTTGTTCTTGGAGGGACAGGAGGAAGTGAAGGGACTTGGCAAGAATCCAAGTATCTCCAGGATCCAAGCTGCATCGCATTTCGAAACAAAAGGTAGAAGTTGATGCCAGCATTTTCTTGGGCAAAGAACGGCCAGGTTTATTGAATGGCCGCTGCTTATCTGTGACAGAGCTTGGCGACTTGTACTGCTACAGGTGGGACTCGGGTGATCGCACCTCCATACGGTCAGTGCTGAAATCCCAAATTGGAGGGTGGGTGGTCATTATCATCACCTTCATACAACATAAAACATCATACAACACCATACATCATCATACAACATCATCATCCATCATCGTCCTACATCCCCTTATAGGGTAAACAAATATCTCTCTCTCTCTCTCTCTCTATATATATATCCAATTGTAGGAATCCCTATTAAACAGCCATACATCATCATGGTTGTGAGTATCATCCTTGCAACACATCCACGTCGCCAGGTATGGGGCTCCTGTGACCAGAGCTTTGGAACTGCTGGGGCGTCGAAGTACTCTGAAGGCACACGTGGTAGAGGGAGGGAGGGGGTTTGGAGTATATGACAATGGGATGTGTGTGAGTTTTCTATAGGTTGATCTAGTTTAAACAAAATGGATCAAGATCAACAATATGATTAACTTGTCTTTGTCGTTGTGGACCTCTTGACCTTGTCTTCGTTGTCGTGGCCTTTTTTGGAGCATGCTTCAAGTATACTGTAGTAGTTGTCGTCATGTTGTCGTCCTTCACTTTGGCGTTGTCACAGCAACAATGCTGACGCGTACTGCAGTAGCTGTTGTAGTAGTAGTTAAGGTCAAAGTTTCAGTCGTAGTAGGTGGTAGTCGTCGTCGTCGTCGTCGTTGTTGTTGTTGTTGTTGTCGTTGTTGTTGTCGTTGTCGTTGTCGTTGTCGTTGTCGTTGTCGTTGTCGTTGTCGTTGTCGTTGTCGTTGTCGTTGTCGTTGTCGTTGTCGTTGTCGTTGTCGTTGTCGTTGTCGTTGTCGTTGTCGTTGTTGTTGTTGTTGTTGTTGTTGTTGTTGTTGTTGTTGTTGTTGTTGTCGTTGTTGAAGAAGGTTGTGGTTGTGGTCGTGGTTGTTGTGGTGATCCCAGTTTTAAACGTCTTGCAGTGCAGAGGACTTTTTGAAAGACAACCTGGAGCACTTCAGTCTCCATGCAGGCCCCAATTTTGGACGCTTATTCTGGGTTGGGCAGGCTGTGTCATGCTGTGGAGTGTGGCAGGGGTGATTTTGGCTGAAATTTGGCGTTTCAGGATCCGTCAAGCAGAGGGAAGCTTCAAACAACTCAACCGTCAGAACCACAACCTTTGGCTTCTTGTCAGCAGTCCTCTTTTAAAATGTGTTGTAGTTCTCCATCACCAATATCATACTATATTGTCCCTATTTTCATCATGGGTTGCAATCACAACCATATTGAAATTGTACTGCTATTAATGGTTGCTAATTCGCATCGTCAGTGGTCAATGCTGAGCTAGTTGATATATGATATATGTTTTATCTTTCTTCGCATGTTTTTTAAAGCAATCATTTTGCGCATTGTTCTTGTCAGTGATTCTGATTCCTATTGCCGTTTTTGTGCAATGTCGTCAATGTCATACGAATATAAAACATATATGTAACCGTAAATATATATATATATACACTTCCATCGGCACATGACATGGAACGGGACAACGTGCAAAGTCGATCAATGGTGTGCAAAGATTGAGATACAAAACTTCACATGCTTCCCGAAATGGGGGTGAAATTGACTAGGCTTCAAGCTGGAGTACCGTACTCGTATCTTGATTGGCTGCATTTCTGCTCCCTTTCAGATTTGGCAGAACGCTGCTCAGGTGCCTTGAACCAGCGGTACTTGGATCTTGATTCTGAGATCACAAGTTGCAAGTCCATCGAGGACCTGCCAGGAACATGGAAACTAAAGTAGTTTTTTTTCTCCCTTAGCCTTTGGCATGAAGGTCGGCTGCCATTTGCCAATTTGCCAACTGTTTCAGGTGGACCTTGACTTTTTTCAAGCTTCCCAACGTAGGAGGCCGAAGCCTGCTTTGAGCTTGCTATCCAATCCGCAGCTGGAGGCATTGGGAGCCAGCTGCTTAAAAAAGAACACAACCACATGCCTTGCAGTCCGTCCCATTTCTCCACGACAAACGCCAGGCAGTTATGGCATCAAACGTGTGATCCGTGGTGGCTCCTTGGGGCGCGGTACGGCTTTTGTAGGCAATGCTGATGCGGAGGTAGGAACCACCGAGAGATAGAGTGTCACCATCGGCTTAATATAAGCTTGATCCCGCGGACAATTTCTTGAGATTCATTGATTGGATTTGATTTGAATTATGGATTTGATTGTGGTGTAAGTCTGGAAAAGGTTCTTCGAACTGTGCAAATATCAGGCGCTTTTGCTTCTCGATGGCACTTCGCCAATGGACCGTGCGACCTGGCTCCCGCCTCTACTGACGGAAATGGCATCCACATTGAGAAAGGATTGGGCCGGCCATTTCATTGAGTGGTCATTTTCAAGAACCTTTGTCCGTCGCTCTTGCAAAGCATCTACCTCCATTGAATGGCGCATCGATTTTAAGACTTATAAGTCGTTTCGGACGACCTAAGATTTTATATGAATAAACCGTAGCAATCTTGAGCAAAAAAGCACGATGTCTTTTGAGGACATAGGTATACATACCCACATTTGCCGGCATATGCGGATACACATGTACATAGAACCATCGATTTACTGGAGGTCACAGTAGATGCTAGGTGATTCGAAAACCACATTCTGCCTGACCCGGCAGAAAAGCGACAAGAAAGAATTACATCCAGATCTTGTAGATAAAGTTCAATGTGAGCACAACCAATCACATCCATGTGTAGAGCCTGGATACCGTAAAAGATGTCTCTCTAATAAAAGCTAGAGATGTAGCGGCAGGGTAGCGAATCATGTGGCGGTCCAGGACATGACGGGCAAGGCAGACGTTTCGGTGCGGCTCTGAGGGAGCAATTCACTTACCGCCATCCTGAGTCAGCCTCGACACTCTGAGGTCGTGGATGATACTATCCATCTCTCTTTTCCAGGCGGATTACAACTGTGAAATCTGAAAAATGAAAAAAGACATCTAGAAACACATATCTACAAAGGGCCACTGGGAAACACCCTTGTTGTATGCCGTTTGGTTTCTTTGTGATCTTTGTTGCCAAAAAAGGCAGCCTTGTGGTCTTGTCTTTCGATGCGGTGAGTGGCTCCTTCGCCTTGGCTGCAGAGCGAAAAGCACGGCTCTTCGCCAAGATGTCACCAGCGACAAAAGTGACGATGCGCTTGTTGAAGCTTGGACGACTTTTCACAAAAAGGGAGCCTTTCCACCCATGGTTTAAAAAACCCACCCGGTTTGTTGGTTTTTGTTCCTTCGTTTTTTTTTTGACAGGGGTTGTTATTATTATAAGTTATTTTTGAGCCATTTTTTTTGGCAGGGCTTGAAAAAAAAACAGCTGAACATATTTTTCCCATGGGTTTTGGGGGTCCAAAGGTTGGTGATGGTTTTATTTCAAATGGCTTGAAACCAACCAACCAGCGGCTTCATTTGTTGGTATCATTTTGCATATTGAAATTGGAGATACAAACCAAAAGTGTTCACGAGGCTAAATAGACAGCTTGAGTAATATGGACATGTCTGGGCTCTAAGTTGGTCTCGTAGGAGTCAAAGAGGTAAGTGTTAGGGGCTGTCCTATCAGGAAATGGTGGCGAAACCAGCAGAATTGGTCGAGTGGCTTGCTAGCAATATGTCGTTGTTGGCTTGCAATACTAAGCAATGTATATGTACCAGTACGCAGGGTGAATAAAGGCTGGTGTAGTTGATTGGTTCTTAGAGGGGGGTGGGAATAAAAGAGAATGAACACATATTGTGTCGCATAGGGTAAATATTGAGCAAATGGACTGATACACCATGCAGCAGGTATTCTTATTATGTGCATTGTTACGTTATAGACACACGGTACAACATCACATAAATTATTCATGTTCACAAATCAAGTAGTCCTACTGTAAACGAAGCACTGACAGAGAAACGGACGCCTTTCTTCTGATTTGAAATCCAAAAAGTAGCTGAAGTCTGCAAAACCAATATTTCACAGAAGAAGGATGGATGAACTACCCTCCTGGGATATTTCACATGTCCCATCCAAAAGCCGGCACTTTTGAGTCGATGATTTTCCTTTTTCCGGTGGGATATCTTTCCTCGTTCCCTGGAGGGTACTGTATCCCAAACGGCACTGGAAACGGCACTCGGCACAACCGGCCCGAGACGACCAACTCCGCCCGTGCGACTTGGTCTTGGAAGAGTTGGTCTCCTCAACCGCCAACACGTCGCCAGAGGATCAGGTGGGAGGGCCATCCGATGGGTTGAATGATTAATGTGGATTGCTTCCTACGACTTGGATCTGTACTGAAGTTTGTACATGATTGCAAGATGCCAATCAAACCAATCAAAGTAAAACTAGGCAGATGCAGTTGCAGCTGTGCTGGGTGCTTTGGAGTCCATGGAGAAGCAGGTGCTACCAAATGTGGTGATTGCAAGACTTCACACAAAATGGCAAGAAAGGTTACGGTTGACTGTTTGGGTGATCCTTCAGCAAATCTCATGTTTGTTGCGATGATGATGTGATATGACATGATACAATATGCCGCTGATACGCCGCATTTGAGATATTTCATCACACGAAGAATCCTGGTACGTCGGGGGTTTGCAAGGGTGTTTTCACGCCTGGGTTTTGATGATTTTTGAGGCTTATGAGGAGTCCTCCAGTCCTAGAGGGTACTTCGACAACCATCAACTGATTCAGCTGGCCGCACAGCTACTCAGCTGGTCATTAGAGGAAGCTGCACTCTGTAGACATAGATGATAATTCGATTAATGTCTTTGCCTCTTTCCTTATTCCTTTGCTGCTCTCTTAGGCATGACATGATTCCGTGCCAAATTGTAGGGAACGACATTAACTTGCCACGACTTCACCCTTTTTCCTGAGGTCTGCTGGAAAGCTGATTGACGTCAAGTGAGTGGGCAGATGCTCATGCTGCACACACACCACGAGCTTGATTTCCAGTTCCAAAAAAGGTTGCAGCGTCACCGGTGTAATTACCTAAAAATTCGTGCTGCCTATTGACTCGGGTTTCAGATTTTAAATCTGAAAAGTTTTGACCCCGAACTCAGTTCCCAGGATGATTCCATGACTGCTCATGATTCATCGGTCAGGCAGCAATGGTCACAACGGCATGTGGCACCAATCCTCGGTCTACCGATTCTGAGCTGCAAAGGCTGAAAGTCTGCGAGAAACAAAGATATCTCACACGAGACATGCAAACAGATCCACCAAGAGTCAATCTAACAAGTACTGGTGCTGTGCCACTTGCGCCTGTAAGGATGCGTGGCAAATCGCATACCGCAAGGGAATTGAAGCGTTACATTCAATTCTTCCATGGCTCGCGGGCTGAGATTTTCAATGTCATGGAGTTCCTTCAGCTGCGTTGAGTCGGCACAAGGCAGTACTAGAACATCCTATAATAGACGTTCCCGACACCACTGGAGACCATGTCCAAACGCTTGGGAAAAATGCAGCATAGGAAGTTAAAGGCTGATGGAATCTGAAAATGATGCGAGAAAAAAGGGACATGGCATTTGTTTTGCCCCGCGGCATTCTACCGGACTGATTTTTGGCCAGTGAGTGACCCGATGCCTGCCAGCCAGTACCCTAGCACCTGTGAGCTGTGCGCTAAGGTATCAAGGGCGTGGGGGTGACGAGAAGTTTTTTGAAGATCTTCATAGCAACCCTGCAGCATTGTGGTGAAAATGGGACAAATGACACCATTAGGGTATTCACACGGCTCCGCAGCAGCGGGTGTGCCAGAACCAAGCTTTTTTGCACCTCTACACACCGATTGATATACAAAGAAGATAGCATTTACCGTGCTGTTTGGTGTGAAATGCAACAAGTGAGCAAAGCATGGGTTTCTGGTCTTTCAGTCCCTCCTAGACATTTTCAGTGCTTGGTCAAATATGCAAAAATCTATAAACATCTCATAAGTAGCTTTGTTTTGTTCCCTTCAATCACTTCCAGTTTTCAAAAAAGAGAAGCAACGAAAACACTGGTTTTAGCTTGCCACATAGAAAATTTCATGACATTGTCGATGGAAGAAAGAAAGGATCAAGTAGTGGCATAGGAATAGTGCATGTAAGGGACGTGGAAGGTTCAGATGCGCAACACTTCAGGTTTCTTCGACGCCTCAAACTCGTCGTGCCCTGGCATAGTCGCAGTGATGTTGTTCATTTGTTTTTTTTTACTTGTCATTTTTCAAGTTCCGTTTGCCTTTTGCCTCATCTTTTGTCACTTTGTCATTTTCCATTTTCGGGTTTGGTTTAAAGACCAGCAAACCAGCCCCTTTGCCCAGGAGTTCTGCTGACCCCTATGGCTTTGACCAAACCGGCGCGTTGCAAGGGACCGGAGGCTTCGCCATCATTTTGTCCAGTGACACCGTGGCATCCACGCAATCCATGTGGAGTGCACACACCAAATGGCATCGTCGCTGGATGGACGCTTGGTGGACCCGAAAATCCGAAAATCTGGAAAACGGTGGTGTTTACTAAATGGCTGGGTGCTGATGGAAGATGACCCAAAAAAGTATGCCTCCGGAACCAGCAGCAGTAGCAGTATATATATATAGACTATATATATAATATTATATAATATATTTATTTTTGAAAAAAACGCACATATATATATGATATACACAAGTGCTAGTACATAAAAATGCCATGAGTGCGCATGGCCGTCATACCTGATCCATCCGCATAACAATCTCAGGCGAAGAAACTTGAGGATGAACTACAAGCTGAGGCCTGCGTGACCAGCCATTGAGCCCAAAAATATGTTCCATGTGCACTCGCCCTGTTTTGCAGGTGTGTTTCATTCAGATCACGGTTGATGATCCCAAAGGCACTTGGACAGCAACTTTAGTGACCTCAATGTGAAAGATGCCAAATTCTCCTAGGTTACTTGAAACTTGAGATGAAGGTTTTTTTTTCTCCCTCCGCGAGGTGACAAGTACCTGGCGGACTTGGCGGCCTTTCGTGGTATGGATCTGAAGGAAAGCCAGGAGCTGATCAGTCATTACCAGGACCCGTGCAGACTCCGAAACGGGGGAAGTTTCACCAGTGTCAGCCGACGCGGTAGAGGATCACTATGTCCCCATCCAGATGGATGGCTCTGAAGACAGCGCCCCCTTCATCCACATGATGTGACATGGCAAGCAGGTCTACTTTCTGGGTCTGTTTGTTTGAAGGCTTGTCAAGACAGCACGGCTGGCAAGGGAGCTGCTAAATCCACCTAATACTAGCATGCAGGCAGCACCAGTAGTTGAGAGCATGTCGTACATAGAATGATTCGGAATCATATCTTCTTAACATGGGCTTTTTGCATCAGCTTTTTTCCCAGCGGAGTCTGAACCATCAGTCTTTTGTTTATGATTTGCCCTCGGGGTAGTGGAGTCCATGGCGTCCTGAGGAATTACACTAAGAAGATGGTGACTTGGTGGCTGGAAAAACCTGGTGGCTGGAGATGTCGGTTTTCGAGGGTGGAAATACCCTCCAGCTTTAGTGAAACCGTGCCTTCGGGGGCACTGGCATCAATCCCCATGGCCCATACATGTCCATACCTTCAATCGTTCGGCGAGGTAGTGAACAAGATGATGCGCTCTTTCGTTGGATCATCGGTGTGTCATTTCCTTTCCAACTTGCACCCCTTTGAGCACAAGATTTTTTTGGCCCGGCATGGCGAAAGCCACGCGACTGCATCTTTGTCCGGTTGGTCGATCACTTAAGGAGCGACATCTGAGACACTGATGTTCTTCTCATCAGGCCTAAAAAATATCCGGATTAGACTCGATAGTCCAATAACAGTGCAGCACTGGCATTGTGATCGCAACAAGACTCATCAAGGTGAATTCAACGTGGACATGCGAATAGGCGGGGACTCTGGTTTGTCCCCAAGGGGAGAAGAATTCGCACGCCGCACTGCCGAGTTCGTAGCTTTGGCTGGAGAGTATTGGCTAGAAATCAGTTGGTACAGTATGCTGTCCAGTTTTTAGTGTTGGCATCATACAGAAAGTTAACAAACCAAATGAGCGAGCCAAACTTGTTCATGACTCCATGATTCCATGTTCCATAGTTTTTGTTTTGTACCGGTCTTGCGCTGAGGCAAAGTATGTTGAGACCTGGTTGCATTGTGTTTACCGGGTTCGCTGTCAGGGCGGAGGCTTCGATATATATATATATAAATATATATCCATAGCTAATCGGAATGAACAACGTGGGGGATATCCTCTGCTGTGAAGGGAACTGATTTCATTTGAGGATGCCCAGCATGACGCCTTCCGATGAGGTCTGTGGAGAGGCAAATGATTTGGTTTGCGTAACGCTGACGGAACACGATGTCTCATGGCAAAAATGTCTCAAAATGGGATGAACAAATACATTACGCATCATGTACATGTAACATGTATATTCATACGTATATTTTTTAAATCATATTGATACAATTATATACATGCACTGTGAATCACTATGATCTATATGCACTTAATATATGGTGAGAAAATGGGAGAAAAACTACCAACATCCACAGACCAAAAAGCTCTCACGATGTTGGGATATTTGATGATCCGAGGTATGCCAGTTGCATGAGCATTTGGTGCAGCTATGTGGGTGGCCCATCTGCAGTTCCAATTAGATGAGCTGTTTTTTTCCCCCCGTTTTTTCCGAAACGACACACACTTTGGGATGTTTGTTTTGTGGAGTTCTTTGAGGCAAATGGTTTATTGCTTTTGAAAAGGTTCTTTGGATGGTTGCCCCCAACTGTTCTCTAGATTTATCTCCTAGTCCCTGGGGGCACAAACCATTTTCGCCCAACTGTTTCTGCACATTTTTCCCCCAGTCTCCTGTGGTTCTCTGGTGCACATCGTGCTTGTTTGGATGGGTTGTTTGCATGCTTGCTCGACTGTCATTTGCGTTTGTTCACCAGGTTTTCTTTGAGGGGTTGCTCAACTTTCTGCTATCATTGTCTTCTGTTCGTTTGTCTCCCAATATTTGCGGTTCTTTGTTCTGCAGTCTTCAGAAAGTGTCCGGAGCGTCAGGTGCGTTCTTCGAAACACATCCAGAAATGTTCTTTGGAAGGTTTCCCCAAATGTCATTTACTCAATCTGAAATCAATCTCAATCTCTCGCAATATTCCTATCAATTGTGGTCAATGTATCATTGCAGAACGAACATACTCAAAGAAAACAATACACCCGTACAACTCCACTCTGCAAAAGATCAATCATGGTATTCTTTGGACTTATTTCAGGAGTCCAATTTCGAGTTCCATCTTATTTCATCTTATTTCCGTCCCTGGACGGCAAAATCGAAGTGGATGTCCAACGTCAGGTGCCTGGTGACCTGTGACTCCTGGAAAGGCTTCGGCGACAAGAGTGGTGCAGAAGTGAATAGGTGCCCCAGATCCCCCGGTGAAACTGAAGGAAGCCCCACCTTAAGGGCCTGGTCACTAGAGGCTGTTGGGTCAAAGCTTGGTCTCAGGGGTCTCAGCTGGGAACATTCTCGAAACGGTTTGAGACAGGTATATGCGGCTCAAGCGGTTGCAGGCTCATCTTGTCAAGATGGGAAATATATATTTTCATAGATTTGTCACATGGGTCTCTGCCCCCATGGCAGCTCAGCTCACCCCCCAGGTGGGTTGGGGCAACGATTTTGAAGATGCCCCGAAGAACATGGATGACCTGCGGCACCGCCTAGAAGGGGCCAAGGTGACGTAGTTTCATTGATTTTTGACAGGAGCATCTCCAGATAAACCTTGCAAGATGTTGCAACTGTAGCATGCTGTAGACCCGAGGTGGCAACGTTGGTCCTGGTGGATGGGGACACCTCAAATGCAGGGCAGGTGTGTGGGCCTGAGAGAAGAGGACAGGGGAGAAAACTCACCGGGTAAACGGAGTGGGCACAATTTGATGCCGTTTTTTGACCAAGCTGAGGCCCGGTAGATTGTGGACCTCTTCTCTGCGAAGGACCATAGAGACAGCTCAGTTCATTGAGCACCCGATCCTGACAGGTGCAGGGTGGCAGCGGACTTGTTTTCCATCAAGTTTCTTTTTCCAGCGCTGATTCTGATGAAGTATTTTGCATTATTTTGCTTTGTCTACTCTTCGCGCGCAATATACTTCGTTGCATGATGATTATGTACCTAGCATTGTCGATCTGAACGAATGTCAAGTCTCATGCCTCAAATCAGATTTCAGCACGACGACATCCTCCTGGTGGTTTGTCGCGGCAACAGCATCATCATCATCATCATCATCATCATCATCATCATCATCATCATCATCATCATCATCATCATCATCATCGTCATCGTCATCGTCATCGTCATTATCGTCATTATCGTCATCATCGTCNTCATCACCATCATCATCACCATCATCATCACCATCATCATCACCATCATCATCACCATCATCATCACCATCATCATCACCATCATCATCACCATCATCACCACCATCATCACCACCATCATCACCACCACCACCACCACCACCGCCACCACCACCATTATCACCATCATGATTGCTACAAAGATGAAGTGGGTTCAGAGCATCCAAAGGAAGAGGAATCCAGGAATCCAGGAAGCAGAAAAAAAGGATACCGAGATACAGTAGAGATGGTCCACCTTAGCCCCCTTTCCCTTCGCTGCAGGGCCATTGGGCCCTGCAGCATTGACTTCACACCCAAACTCTCAGCGTTTTTCAGGCCCTGACGGAAAACCCTACTTCCAGATGCGAGGGCAGCAATTCAGGACCTGGACTTTTGCAGAATTTCATGATGGAGTTGTAATTTTTATGATAGATTAATAGATACATAAGATATGTATGAATATATATATATATATGCCCAGACCGAGTGTATGTGTGTATATTTTAATATGTACACATACATACATATGTATATGTTTTTTTCCTGGTAGCGCTCAACTATGGCAGAACACTTGGACCAGACTCTGCCTCACTTACCTGCCTGCGAGGAATATGGACGAAGTCTATGCGGGTGAGTACGATGGTCTCACAGAGGAGGATTCTTGGACCAATCTTTCGTGGTGGTTTCAAATATTTTTATCCCTGGGGCAATGATCCAATTTGACTGATCCAACTTGACTAATATTTTTCAGATTGGTTGAATCACCAACTAGAAGAATGCTGGCAACCTAAAATCATACATTGTTGGTACCGCCCGATGGTGGAGAAGTAGAGTGAACATACCGAATAGTGGCACTAATTATGCACAAAGAATATTATAGAATAGAATGCATGTCTTTTCAGAAAAAGTGGGAGTCAGAATGCCTTTCGGCCCGGGCTTAAGCATCGTAGTAGTGTCAGATCAAATTACAGGCCAACGCAAATCAAACCTGTGACTGTGCAGGAGATCAGACGAAAAGCCCCCAACGTCATTGAGGATCGTCACTGGATGGCAGATACAGTCCTTTTGGATGGATGGGTATGAAACGCAGAATGGATGATTAATTCCCTACCATTTTTTTTGTCACATGTGGGGGTTTTATAAATGGACTTAGGACTCTCAAGTGCTGCTTTTTGCGAGGGCACCCCCAGCCGGCCACCGCTTTTCATGCTATCCCTAAGGAAAGCGAGACAAACTTGGTTTCAGATATCCTCGGGGCGAGTCCTACTACGATGCCAAGCTTGCAGATTTAGACATCCAAATTTTTGCCAAAGATGGCGGAAAAAACACACATGTTTCCCTTGAGTCCAGTTTATCGGCCCTGCAGATGGTGGATTTACCAACTACATAAGACCAACACAAATGAGTCAGAAGGTGTATGCGAAGCCTGCAGCACACACACACAGGTTGTTGGCAAATAATCCGCGCTCCTCTTTGTTTTCTTATGTTTGTTCTGTATTTCGAGTGGTTCGGCGAGATTTGTTTTAATTTTCGACTCTTGGTCTATCACTTCGAGTGTCCAAAGTGCTGGCCATAAGGATGTGATTGCAAGGTGGCTTACTTGCATAAAGTACACGTGGTGAACAGCATGGTTGATCCTAGCTTTCTTCCATGATCTCGGGATCATAGATGATACCCTCCCTGAAACTAACATTTTCGCACCTTGAAAATGGATGGTTGGAATACTACTTTCCTTTTGGGATGGTCTGTTTTCAGGGGCAATGTTAGTTTCAGGGAGGGTAACTCGGAGCAACTGAAGCTTTATGGCAAATGGGAACCCTGGAAGTCTCCAATTCTGGATGATTAAAATTCCCTACTTCCAACAATAGTCTTTGGTGAAAATCCACCCCCATTTCTTTAATAGTCGTGGTCTTTGGACTTTGAGGGGGAAGAGATCCGTTCACCGTCCAGCTATTTGCATATCTGAGGCTAGAATCCGTGATGTCCCACTTGGAGCGGATCCAGCAGCCAATCATGATCATCTCCCATCAGGAGATTCAAGAGATAGAAAATTTGATTCTTATCAATCCTGATTTGATGTAAAACATACACACATTTGTGTGCAGTTGTGCTGCTGGCACAACAGCCCCACACATAGGCTCCACATATGGTCAGATGAATCTGAAGCCTTGCGTTTTTTGATGCCATGTTGGTGGATGAGACGCAACTCTAGGCTGTGCTGCGCATGATGTATGGCTGGCTCATGCATATCAACCGGGAAGATGCCATCGAAACACAGGCGCTCCCAGCGGTTATTTAAAAAGTGGTGAACCCTTCTGATAGACTCAACAGACCCTTCCTGCAACATAGAAAAGCGGAAAAACATTTACATTTTCTGGAGACTAAACTTAGCTAAACACATCTAAACCAGATTGTCCTTGTCCACTTGCATATTTGTTGGGAAGGGGCACGCCTTTTTTGGGATTTGATGAGGTACCACAGCACATGATTGTGAAGATCACTTTTGATGGGCTTGGAGGTCCCCCTGTGCCTGGTCAACAATTATTCTCCAGGGAAACGATCATATCCCAGCAGAAAAAGGTTGCAAATCATCGATTCAAAAGTTCCTATCCTCACGGAATTCCCCAGAGTTCACGGAAAAATGTGAGGTGGAAAGGCGTTATCCCCTGGGACCTATGGAGATGGTGGATGATGGCCAAGGCAATTTAGTCTAAGACGGAGCGGAATAGCTGCATCTCCGCCTTGGTTGGAGATGCCTAAGGCATCTCCAACCTGGTGGTTTTTGCATTCACAGAAACGGCATCTTTTTGGCCCAAGGAATCCGGGTGCAGGAGTGAAGTAGTTTCTTATTCATATAGGTATTCATACTGTTCATGGCTGAAATCCGGCGAATCACCAGTAAATATGGTACACATGGTAGTTTTTCTTGTTATTTATAGGGTTTTATACATTTCAGGTGGTGCAGGATTTCCTCCATCAACGGTAGGTCGGAATAGGGCATCAAGTTTCGAAATCCCTGCCGGATGCTATCCCCGGTGATCGTGGAAGTGATGGCAGTGCTAAAAAGAGGAGGAAAGCGTGTCTGCCATTGAAGCGTGTGTTTGCCCCTCTCGACTGCCAACATTAGTTAAGATGGTTAGGATGAGAAGAGATGACCCACCAATGGTTTTCACAAGCCAGGTCAATTAAATGCTCAAGCTACAATCTACATACATTGCTGATCGTCGCTGCATATTTTGTTTTTAAAATGATACAGTATCCTGTTGGGGTCGCAAGAATATAGACAAACACCAATATCTTTTGGGGCACACAATGTTCCATCAAATTCCTTTCTTGAGATCCTGGGATCGCATGATCAATTTGGTGATTTTTTTCTGGGGAAATTTTATGGCGCCGAAAAGTAAGCAATACATTTCAATAATGAACCCCCAAAAAAGGAAATTGGACGCCGGGAGCCTTTTAATTGTACATACTTTCGTTTTTGTGTTCTCAACGTTATACGATCTTTTTGCACACGCACATAATATATATATATATATATATACACATAAAATTAATATTTGCCGCGGCTATCCAGGGATCAAAAGTGACACGAAAAAAATAGAATAGCAAGTGAAGGTCATCAAAAAGAGAACAATTTTTGAGGACTTGTTCGAATGGTTTTCTTCTCGAATCTGCAGACTGCAGACATTTGGAAAATATGGTTGCGCGGTGTCAAGCCAACATGGTAGACGGGGGCCGTCGAATAGAATCTGCCGACCATGCCACAACATTGACACACACAGCCCGAGCAACCCAGCGGAACGGCAACTGCGCTCAGCCACCAGCAGGCTTTCCCACAAATTAGGCATTTTCACAGGCAAAAGTTCAAGTTTTCCAGCTGGAAAAAATGGGGCCTACATTCTCCTAACATTCGTGGCGTTTGCTGTTCCCCTCTTTGTTTGGTGCCTTGGTGGTATTGGTGGTGGTAGAGGTCCTAGTCCCCTGTGTTGAGGGAATGCGCTTTCCGAGAGTCTGTCTCCATGAGGTCAGACGGTCTGCAACTCAGCCGGTTGGTTTCTTCTCAGGAATCAGAGGGAGTCAGAGGAAAGATGAGAAGGCATCTATGGAAAGAGAATGGGAAGAAGCATTTGTATGTAGAATAGAAAAATGGCAAGGGACATTTGCATGTCATATCAATCATTCCATATCAGTCATAGAAAGTTCTACGAGTTTCCAGGTGGAGGGTTGCTCTCACATGTCCACCTGGTCAAGGTTAGGCTCCAACAGTGGATGTGGAAAACCAAGCTTCCCCTGAAGCAAGTCACATCATGTCACAATAGAAACCTCGCATTTGTAGAATGCAGCATCCCAAGCATAGCATTTAATCATTGGATAACAATTCTGATATGACCTTGGAAGCTTAGCAAACAAGACTGAAGATATCTAGATCAAAAGAATAAAATGCCGTGCAGCCGGGTTTCCTGGACAGCCTCTCTTCAAGTGTAGCCCTGTGTCAGCATACATTTTCGGGCTCCATGGCGCAGCAGTTCAATAAGATCGATGTCAGAGAAGGCGCGCCTGCAGAGTGGTGAGAGAAGAACGCCTGAGTTTTTTCAACAGGAATCACAGAATACCAAGGTAGATCAGATCCAAGAACATCCAAGAACAAAAGTCCAAAATGTGATTTTTGAAAACATTCTCATTCACCATCATGCTTTTCAGTGGATGTTTTGGACTTTTTTTGCTTTTTTCCTTGCCATCCTGGACATTTATCGCTGGGTTTCAACCCCACCCAACACACCGCCAACACCAGGTGAACGAACCGCCACCCGAACTGAGCATGATTTTCGCCAGGATTTGGCGGGGACCTCAAACTTGGCAGGTCACTTCCAGTGGAAACTGATTCGGATGATGGAGTTACACTCCGGTAAACTAACATAGCAATGGGAAATCCACCATTTGAAGATGTATCTCCTATTAGAAATGGTGGTTTTCCATTGCTATGTTAGTTTATCAGAGGGTATACTGCATTGATACACCTCCGAAAACTAACAGTTTGCACCCAAAAATAGTTTGTTTTTTTCCCCAAAAGGAAAGAAATTCATCTGAACCAACAAACCGGTGTTTTTGAGGGGCTATGTTAGTTTCAGGGACGCGTAATTAGTGTCATTGAGACATTCTTTGATAAGATGAAATGATGAAATGTAAAACTATGTATATGACATGGATATGTGTATGGATTTGTGGTATGGCTTATTTGGGATTGGATTTTTCGTGAAGGTGGTTGTCAAATGATTCGCCACCATGTGGTGCCCTTAACCCAGATGTGCATATGGACTTCCCAAAACGAAACCATGCCCCTGTTGACCCAAGCACATGGTAGGGAAGAACAATGAGGTTTTGATTTTCTAGTGCAACATGTCAACATGCCCACATACACCCCTGAAACTTAGCATGCTTCACCTTAAAAAACTGATGGTGTTTCACCAAGATCAGCTTATCTCCATTTTTTCCAGGGAGTTTTCTTCCCCCATTTTCAAGGTGGTTGAAACAAACAACCAGCCGTTTTTTTTGCTACACTGAGGTGACCATGAATGTTCGCCTGGAGCGCATCTTGGAGGTGTAGTGGGGTTCGGTGAGGTGACCACATGTTGATGGGTTTTGTGAATGTTGATTGATGAGATAAACATCTCAAATAATAGCATTTATGTAGGCATGGGTTTAACGGTTTGGTCATGTCTTGCTGGGATCGGTAATACTTTTGGATTTTGAAAAAATGCCGCGACTCGGGAACCCATTCGCACTCATCCAATCACAAGCCAGGCTCAAACACAGAGGGTGGCAGATGCTACAGTAGAGGCCTTCACTGCAGCAGTTAGTCTCTGTTTTTTGGTATGGCCCTATAGTGACCACCTGCGAGACAGGAAAGCTTTGGTCTTTGGCAATTTTTGGGTACAGATGCAGACCATGGGAATGATCACAGTGAAAGGCACTCTTGAAATTGTCCATTGTAGTATTTCCGCCTCAGTAGCACACACAGATCATATCATATCATGTTATATATTTATATTTAATATTATTATTTCTTTGATTTATAGCGTGTTTATATTTCAATATATACACATAGTTACAGCATGTATTTTGTTGATCTTCTGATTGTTCAACCTCCATGCACTGCTGCATTTGTGAAGGCAGTGCAGGCGCAACTGAAGCACTTGGAGCAACGTCTGGAGGAAATGCACAGCCAGCTCCTACCGCTGAAACTGAGCTGAACAGGGTGCAAACACTGGTATTGCATTGGGACATGCATAGCCATGGGATATGGATGGATATGATATGGTTGTTGGATCGTTGTTATTTATGACACTGCCAGAATAAAAGGGAATGAACTTTCGGTTCAAACAGCTTTTTCTTTAGGTGGCTTCATGTTTCAGGTTCCACCATGTTTTACCTTGATTCTTTGACAAATCGTTTGGAACGAGGAGACTCACGAGACCACTGAGGCGACATTTGAGTGCCAGTCCTCTTCCTGGAGCCGTTGAAGTCGAGACGCAGGCGCATCCAAGTCGACCAGATCAATGGGTAAAATCTCATGCAGAAGGCCGAAAACTTTGAGAAAAATAATGCCAAAACCTTGCGGCCCAAAATGGGGCCCCTAACCAGTTCAATATGGGGGTTCATCACCCCCCATTTTGATGGCCTTTTTTTTTGAATGGGTAACTGCTATTGCGTTTAGTGGCAGGATGCCATGCCACCGAGCCTCCGAGATGCTGGTCCGTATCAGCAGGGAAAACATGTTCGGTCGCATCAACCAGCATCAACGGCATGCCGCTGATGGATCCGAGGCCGAGGCCTGGGGCACGCAGCCTGGGAATTGGCACCGAGGTGCCAGCCTTGGTGAAGGGAAATCCGGTGCTGCGGGAACTTCATGAAATAACAGTATTGTTGATGGGAAGACATTTCATGCTAACCACTTAGATAGGTAGCAAAAAATCCCATTATTTACAAGGTTTGATACATCACACCTATTAAGTGGTGAAGGATTTCTTCCATCAACCGTATTGAATGAATGTTGAGGTCACACGTGTCAGAAGTGGAGAATCCACCGGGAAGAGCCCAACTGTCAGAGAGGACAAGTGGCTGAGAGACGCCCATCCAACAGATGAGCAGTTCCGGATTTTGCCTGCCAAACATGCAAAACGTCCATGATGCATGTCCTTCTATTTTGAACATGCAGGTCATTTCATGTCAGGAAATATCGCATTTGTGCTTTTGTTGGCGCACTGCTTGGATTCAATTCCTTCCTCAGTGCCTCCAGGATGGAGCAAGGTATCCAGACTGACCCATTGCAAAAAGGGCCTGAGGCTGCCACTTTGGACAAGTTACAATGTCATGATGGTATTATTATGTCGTGTTGTTACATGTTTGGAGGTGGTGCTTAAACTTGAGGAATTAGTGCTGGTACATATCTGATACCATCAGACAGACGTTTCAGGGCCCACGCGCCGTGTGCCAGGTGAGCTCTCCCGGTGAGCCAAAAATCGCAAAGCCAGCTTTCATCAAATCAGTGGAAGTTCCCCCAAGCATTGGGCACCTTGATGGGCAATGGTTAGAGACGGTATAGGTGAGCAGATGGTATGGGATTGAGGTTTGTACCGCAGGGATAAGATTGGAATGGCATGGGAGGTTTCATTCTTCATTCTGAGCAAGGTCAGACCTTCAGTCAGCATTTTGCTCAGCTGTTAGTAATGCCTATACGTGGGCTTGTGTTTTGAAGTCCTTTGCTAAAACAGGCCTGCAAAAATATGATATTACTTTTCGAATATATGATGGCCGTGTGAAACTCCACATGTTTTCCCTCCTGTCATGGGATTGGGCTTGCTCGATTTCTAGCAGCCACGAAATGAGGCTCCCCAAACCACGCGGCTCGAGTGTCTTGGTTGTTTGCTTGAGCTGTTGACATTTCAACTCTCACTATTTGTGAACGTGCCGCAGTGGCAACATATACATACAGCATTTAGAGCAGCAATGAGCACAGGATTTGGACTTAGCAGACTTAGCAGCTTAATCTGCCCCACTGTTCGGGGCTGGTGCTCCTTTTTCTCTGGGTTGTTCCTGAAGCTGGAAAATGGCCTTGAAAACGCTCCCATTTTTTTGGGTGTTTTGGAGGATCCAATGCGCCGATCCCACTGGCAATCGATGCGTCACTTCAAATTATCAAGCTGGATCCATCCCAAATGTCGCGTTGGCGAAGCATCTTGGCGCGCCGAAGGGGTTGCCATGCTCATATCAAGCTAAAGTCGTTCATCGTCCGTTCATAGTCCTTCATAGTCGTTGGCGTTTCCCAACCGTGCGCCACGGCCCGTTGTCAACCAACGGACAACCTGAGGAACATTGAACCAGGTCGTACGCCACAACTCCTTCGAGGTGGTTGTTATGCTAACCCTCGTGGCATCCTCTGCAACTCTGGGTTTCGAGACGCACATGAATATGCAGAATGTGGGTGAAGTCCCTTGACGGCACTAGAGCCACGGGTCAAGGCATCCATTTAGTTTCTTGTCGAACATGGTTGTAGGTTGGTTGGGGAGGGTCTCCATGTGACTTGAAAGATCAGAGTTTTGAAACAAAGTTCTTGATGCCATTGCTGCATGATTTCTTGACACCCACGGGCCCCAAACAAACCTGAGGATCCACATGTTGCCTGGCTGCAGAGAGGCATTTGAGATTTAAGTTTCGTGATATATACTGACGGAAAATCATGAGATGCATCCTGCTCCTGGTGCTGGTGGTGGTGGAGGTGCAGGTGCTGCTTGTGCTGTTGCTGGTGGGAACAGATGGACATCTCCGATACATTCCGGTACCGCTCAGGTAGTCTTTCGCATTTTCGACATTTTTTGGTGTGCAGCTTTTTTGGCGGAGCTTGCTTTGCGGATCATTGCAGATGGTCCCCATTTCCTGAACAGCAAGAATCCAGAGCGGCTTGACTCTAAACTTAAGTTTCGTTGAGAAACTCCAATGATCTTCTCGTCTTCTTTTTCTAAGTCCCCTTTATGAACCTGGAAATGATGAACCAAGGTTTACATGGAATGTGACGGATACGGCTCTCGTGGTGATTTGGCTGCAGTCGTTGCTAGAGGGAGGCCACAGGGACGAGAAATATGAGGTATTGAATGTATTTGAGGCAGTCCTCAAACACAAATGTATGCAGCAATATGATCAATATGTAAAGTCGAAGCTGTTGGAATGTAATTTTTGAATTAATCATGAATTAATCATCCAGCTTTAGCAAGTCCGGTCTTCGCTGCACCATTGTGTATCCTGCCCTTTGTATCCGAGAAAAACTGACAAAGTAAGGGCAAAAGCTGTAGTTTCAGCTTTGGTGCTGGGAAGCCTTCCAAATGGTGTGGGAAGCTATCTTTGCCTTTGCAACCCCCGTGATTTTCGGTTGCTTTCACACTCAACTGGTTCAGTACGCTCAAGTGTTGAAAAATATGATTGTTTGACCAAGTTTGTCTGGCGGTTTGTATTTGTTGCTTGCGTATATTTGTGTAATAAGTCACTCAACATTGTTTATATAAGATCTGCATATGGTCTAAGGCCATAGGCATGTGACTGTGGGAGGGTTTCCACCGAATTGGATATCATTTTGCAAAGCAACATTATGCTTGTACGCAGTCATTGACGATTGGCCTCATCCATTGCCAAGCTAATTCAGTGATACAGCATCAAGATACAGCAGGCCCGCATTGGGTTCGTTTAGATCTCATTAGATCTCATTAGATCTCATTCGCCTGAAGGAGGCTATGCCTTTGCAATAGACTGTCAGTGCAATGTGTGCAATGCATAAGTTCCCCTCATGCGCACATGTTGCAGATCCACATTTTTCCTCCAGAAAAATCAACACATGAATCTGGCTTGAGGCATTATCAACCGCGGATGAGGTCATCTTTCTGTTAGGCCCAATGACCTTCACCTGAATTCAAGCTTCAGAGTCACAGTGCTCGTGTGACACGCTGAACATTTGCAGTGCAACGGGTTGATGAACATGAAGTAGCATGAAAGCTTTGAAGGGCTGACAACCTGCACATCTCTCAGCCACTAGAGGCTCTCAAAAAAGCCATGGCCCGTGGGCTCATCGATACGTTCCGAAAGCCAGATTTCAATGTCGCCGCTTTTGTTCGCGATGCTGGGCATGGAGACACCTCACGCTTGTCGCAGCAGCTGCAAGATGCAGCCTTAACCTTGGAAGAAGACCTGCGGCGAGAGATAGCCAATTGCCATGAGGAGCTTCTCTTATGTGCCAGTAGCATCAATGATTTGGATGGCCAACTGGGGGAGGCTCATGAAATTGTTGGAGCACTCAAAGCTTCAGTATCCAAGGTTCGAAGCGAAGTGCTGGTTCCATTTCAGGACATCAAATGGAAGGTGGAACTTTTGGAGAGAATGCAAGAGGTGAACGTGCTGATCCGACGTGTGGTGCGATTTTTATGGGATGCTCGCAAGCTACGGAGTCAGATGGATGCCCCAGGCAAGGATTTTTCCAAAGCGGCCCACACCTTACATGAGCTGGAGCAGCTCTTGCAAGAGACAGGTTTGGACAAGGTCCGCATTGGGAAAAAAGGGGGGCAATATAACCATCACGGGGCAATTCCGCAAAGGAGGTTTATGAGGTTTGTAGCCCTGCAATTGAAGCACTTTACAGAACAAAGGAGAGTGGCGGGGGCAGAAAAATTGCTCAAAATTGTAGAATGGAGAGGTCATTCTTCACTGAACCAATGGAGGTGTGTCCTTGTTCCCGGGCGTTTGCACATATTCACCCCAGACATCGTATATATTCCCTTTGCTTGATCCGACCGACTCTCGATCAGGTAGACATTCTCAGGGCAGAGGTTCTTTGGATCCGCGATGTGAGCGCGAAGGTTCGAAGGCAGTCCGAGGAAGATCTGAGAACTGGTGTCCGACAAGGCAATCATATTGGCCTGAGTGTTGCTCTACAGGTGTGGCTGCTTTGCCATTTTTTGCTGATGTTCGATTTGTGCTTGTGGGATTGTTGAAGTCTTCTCTCGGCAAAGTGCGTTTAAAAAGTTGAAAACAGATATCTATAATCTTTATTATATCGGTCTAAATAATCTCCACACAAGTTTTGTTGGATCCTCCATGAGTTCCATGGATTCATTAAACCTGCCCAGAAAAACCTGGCAGGTTTTCTTCAACTTGCAATGCTTATGGCCTCAATTGAAAAAACTCCTGACGGAACTCTTGGAAGAGGTGCGGCAGGCTCCACTCCCTGCAGGGGCTGGGTTTCATCAGGCTCTGGAAGTGAACCTTCAAGTCTTGGTGGCACAGACGCAACGTGTCCATGCTTTGGATGAACTTGTTCAGTCCAAAGTGGATCCTGTATCGCACAAGACGTTCCAATCCGTTCTTGAGGCTTCCAATGTGAACAGTCTTACTCAGCACTTTTGGGCTGAGTTGGTGGGTGTTTTCAAGGCCAAGTTTGCCAAGGTTTGTCAGGACCGCGCCTTTCGTGCGAAGGCGGTGTCTGATTGCCCCAAAGTGCTTCAAACCTTGGTGCTGGCCGTGGAGAAATTGGGCCGCGGCAAGATTATGAAAGCTGCAGAACGGGAGACCCTCTTCCAGTCAGCTGCAGATTTGCGAAATGAATATTTAGGAGCTGAGTGAATGGAAAGTTTGGAAGGGTGAGACGATGGAAAGCAGAGGAAGAAATTTCAGAAAGGATTTGAAATCACATGGATGTGAGATAATCAGAGGAAATCACACTGAGTAGGGGCATGACATCCAGATTCCTGAAAAAACATAGTTTCAGTTTCCATGCTGTCAAGACTTACTGATCCCTACTTGGTAGTGTATTTTCACGTTTTCAGCTGTTCCCCAGCCCATTTTTGCTTTCAGAAAAATGTCTGTGCAGGAGAAGCCATCAAAAGAATCACCGAGCCAGTGGAAATCATGCTGCCAGACAAATTGCTATCATCTCTCAGTGCTTCTGGTGAACGCTTGAGTGGGGAAGCTGCTGCCACGGATGAGCTGCCTACCATGCATGACCTCAGACGTTATGTCCAACTCATCGTCACTGAAGTGGAACGAGTCGAGGCTTGCCCAGAGCTGTTGCTGAAAGACATCATTCGCAGCGTTCGTAGTTCAGTTCTCTTCTTTGCCACGCGCTTGGAGCAGGTGGTGGACTCATCCAATGAGATCCAGTGCCTTTGCAATGAAAGTGGGACAGGACGACTGCAGCTCTGTTCGCCTCTCCCAATGCCAACGGCTGGACATGCCCGAAACGCTCGGCTCTTCGGCATCGCACATCACACCATGACGGCGCTCAAGGAACTGTTGCCGCAACGTTTCCATCAGACAGTGGTCACTGAACAAGTCACAAGTACCTTGAAGCAAACCCAAGCTGCGGTGGTTGTGCCAATCTTTGGCTCCCTTCAAAACTCCCTCCTCAAGGCATGTGTTGGAACTTTTTTGAACGAAGAGCTGGCAGCCGTGTGTCAGGCATGTGGACATTTGAATCGATATTACTTTTCTCTTTTTGGAGCTGGCCAACTGCAGAGTTACCTCAAAGACTTCTCTGTTTTTGCTGTAAGATGTTTCCTCTCTGCAGCTACTTTGGTGAAGCCATGTGGCCCTGAAGAACGGAGTATCTTAGTGAAGGGTATTGAGATGCTGGAGAACATGCTGTCAACTCTGGAACCCGACTTCCAGTCTCGGATTCGATATGAAGCATCAGTCCTGAATGAATTCAAGAAGCTTTTAGTAGCACCTGAAGGCAGGGTCTGAAAGTGACAGGCAGACAGGCAACGGCAACGGTGCAGCGCTTCACTGATTCCCATGGTTTGTCTGCAGAACTTGCAGACAGACAAATCTAATTTTGATATCGTTTCCCAATACCATAATGATAGTTTCAAGACGATATTGAGAATGATATTGTTTGAAGTTCATTTGGTTGAGTTCATTGAGATGTCTCTCCGGTGCCCCCTGGCTCCCCCTGGTACTAGTAGCTTTGTTGTTCTCGGCACCTCGGCAGGTTCCCTGAACTTGGAAGAGCTGACCAATGTGATTCCACTGCATTTGCTGTTGACCTACTTGGTACATCAGATTGAGGTGCCGCAGATTCCGAGTCTCCCAGATTTCTTGCGGCGAAGTAAAAGCGAATATCTTGAGTCGGAAGCGGTGCCACTCTGGGAAGAGAAACCCAAAGCCATGGAAAATCTCAAGGCCAATGTGATGCGATTGGCTGATGCTTGGCTCTTTTTGCAAGAAGTCTGCTCATAAACCTCCCACATCCTCACATCCTCCTTTCTTTTTCAAGTTGATTGGGGGATAGATCTTGTTTTGTGTAGCATTTATGGGAATTTGCCTTAACTCCGCACAGCTGAGGACACCTTCAAGTTAGTCTCAAGTCAGTCAAGATCGATCGCTTTCATCATCGCAAAGAGCCGTTGATAGCAATGATATCCAAATGTTCCTGAGACTGCTCGCAAGATGCCGCAAGATGCTTGAGGTATCGAGAACACTTGAAACCTCCACAAAGAAACAAGCGCGAAGAATGACATGAAAGATGAGCGGAGCGAAAAAGTTGTGCATTTGACCGATATTGTCAGGTCCTCTAAGTTCGAAGTGGAACTACCTCCAAGTAACAGTCCTATTTCGGCTTATATCGGTTGCAAAACTTCGGTTTGCTTTAGCAGCACTGGCACAAGTCAGACCATTTTGAATGGCCATTTTTTTCTCCCTTTTTTTCCATGGAATTCACCAGGCTTCAGCGGCTTCACCCCCAAGTCCCGTTTCAGCGTTTCAGGCTTTGCGCTTGAGCTCTCCCAGTTCCGTCTCTTACGCATGGTACGTTTGGTGCGGGTCCTTCGCCTGCTACGGGTGGTGCGCTTCTGCAGCGACCTGCGTATCATGGTCAATGGCATTTTAGGGTCGGCGGAACCGGTTTGGAGGGGTGGAGAGGAGGGGAAACGGCGGGAGTCTTTAGCAATGAGAAAAAAAGGGGCCTCTATTGGGTTGAAAATGGGGGATTTGGATGGATTTGTTGGGGAGTATATATACTACGCAGTTATGAAAATAGGGATTATTTCATAAACCATGAAAGTACATAAATGAAAGTAAGGACTCCAAAAAAAAAACACCAACCAGGATTCAATGGGATGTAAGGTTTTTTTCGTGGCTCATTTGGCTGATTTGATTTGGGTTTGGGCATCGATGTATCAACCAGGGGGAATCTTGGTAGCTGGTAGCAGCCACAGCGCAGGTCAGTGAAGACCTTATTTTGGGCTATGCTGCTGCTGGGAATTGTCATGTTTATTTTTGGAGTGACCTTCATGCAACTGGCGTACAACCATTTGAGATCTGGTGCCGAGCCTGGAGATATAATGGAGTACTTTGGTACCTTGGGAAGATGCTTGGATGACGAAATACTGAGCGACATTGAAAATCATCCACCAAGTTGATTGGAGTCATAGTGACGCTGCATGAAAATGATGCGGCCCCCCAGGAAGCATGCTGACGCTTTTCATGGCAATCTCAGGAGGCCCACTTTGCCGTTGTGAGAATTACCGACAAAGGTGAGCTTCAGAGAAATAAGAGAAATCGAACGACACCATGTTTGAATTTCTGAAACCTTGGGTGCAATCAAAATAGAAGGAATCACTCACCCACTATTTGAGGTGTAGATAGGTGTCGTCCATCAAACACCTTCCACTTGTAGGTGTTGATTGGAAAGATGCTGTGGCTCCCTTGAGTGCGATGAGCTTCATTATTGACTACTTGATGGGTGTGTATGTGCCTTGTAAACAGACAGCCAAAACAGCCGTGGGAGAAGGATTTGGAGAACCAAAAGCGAGAAAACTTTAATGTGCGACGATAACATGTGGCATCGAATGTGACGGTCTATGAGAGCTGTGACAAAGAGAATGCTGAATTTTTCAGTTTGAGCACATAGCGCCAAATTGTGCTAAGCTATACATCCCTAGAACCCAAATCACCACTGTTTTGAATGGAAAAGGCCGCCTTGTTATGGGGTGTTGACCTTTAAAAATAGAGGTCAGCTGGGTTCTAGCAATATCATTTAATCATTTTCGTTTGATGCTATTTGAGTATAATATTTGCGTTATTCGTGTAAGAAATTCTTCTTGACATAGGCCACCTTTGGAGCAAATGGAAACCTTCATTTTTCGCTTGAAGTCCCTATCTATGGAGTTGAGCGGATCTGCCAAGTTTTACTTGCAAACAAACCATCCAAGTTTCCGTTCCAATTGCTCCAATTGCACGGCTGTCCTGGAGTTGAGGTCTTCTTCACCGTCTTCTGTTTCATCAACGTGGTCACAGGTGGGGTGGGGGGTGGGGAGACAACCGACACCTGGATTTTTTGTGGCTGGGCGTAAAGGCCACCCTTGGATCTCTCCTGTCGAGACCTGCAAACATGTGATTTGAAGGAGCTCAGGGAATCTTCAGAACCGATAGGGGGGAACCCCAACATTTGGTGATGCCATTTTCCCCAAACAAGTAATTCTGCCCGTAGCTCATGTCAGACTTTGAGTTTCAGACTGCCCTCGCAGCTTAGCATGTCCCGAAATCTCCAAACAGTGCCAGGCATTTTTGTCGACAATGCTAAGGCACCAGTTTGGGTCGGAAGCTGTGGGGGTGAGTGAGACGTGACCTGTTGGGCATGAGCCGGAATGAAGGCCTTGGGTGAAGAAGAGACGCTCCATCAACGTGCAGGGGAGTGGCTTGGACATGAGGTGGTGTGAAATCAACTTGCATCAAATTGCCTCGAAACTTCTGTTGTGTGGTGTTGTGTGTGTTTGGCTTCAGCAACCCATCGAAGCAGTTCCTCCTTGAGCCTTGAGTCTTCTCTCCAATCTTCGCTGTCCACAAGATGTCTTGTCATGTCAAATCAACTTACTGCCGTCCCATAATTTTGCAGTCAGGGCATGTCAGGGCCATAAAAAGATACTTCCCAAATCAATCCCCCTGATGATGATGATGATGATGATGATGATGATGATGATGATGATGATGATGATGATGATGATGATGATGATGATGATGATGATGATGATGATGATGATGATGATGAT
>DF241874.1:37691-67976 GCA_000507305.1 Breviolum minutum Mf 1.05b.01 | reverse complement strand
AGAGTTTCTGAGTTTCTGCGTTTCTGTTTATAAACATTTCTAAACCAATGAAAGGATTGTACATTGACATCCATCTGATTTACACTCCGGTAGTCTAACATAGCAATAAATCACAGTTTTTGGAGAAACTAAAATGGCTTCCAAACTGTTGGAATCTTCGGATAGGTTAGTGTTACTTAAAGTTGTAACTATCACTAACATGGCAATCGATTCACAAGAGACCTATTAGCATAGCATCTGAGGATGCGGATCATTACATCTTGTACACACAACATGATAAGAAGGATTCAGCTCACGTCGCATTTCTCAAGTTTTGATGACTATATACGTGGAAGAACTATTATTTGCTTATAAAGCGCTTCTCTGACAAGTGGACATCTATTCGCAAAGGATGACTTCAGCTGACACAGCAATTCTGTGGTTGTGATGATCTAAACAACTATCAATATTGACTAATATTGACATCCATCTGATTTATGCCTCTGAGAATCCACTGCCAGCAAAGTCCATGTAGCCGACATCGAAAAGGGTGGAAATCCAACCTCCACCCCAGGTCCATCCCACGATGACCGGGTAAATCCAGCTTGCCATGATGAAGGCAAAGATAGCATAGCTGGGGCCCTTCACACGCTCCGCCACAGCTCCGCTCACAATGGTAGCGCCGGCTGTGCAGAAGGCCCATTGAAAGAACCATGACAACATGACGCTTTGGCATCCGGAAGCGTCGCAGGAGGCAAGAGGTGTGATGACACCGGTTGTGGCATCCTTTGAATAGAATCCAATTCCGGCGAAGCCTCCAGGTCTCTCAAACACATTCAAAGATTACAAAGCAATTTCAAAAGTATTGCTAAGATGACATCTTAGCAATCGGAAACAAAAAAACATTCTGACTTAACGATCCGTGTGCATGGTGTGCGTGATTATGCGTGTGGTACATCTTCGCATCTTGGCAAAGCTTGTTGCAGCTGAAGCACCATCAGTGCCAAAGAAGCCGTTGGGGTCCTGTGTGCCATAGGCGAAGGCCCAACCAAAGACCCACCAGCCAATGGTGCCAACACAGACCTGTTCAAACGGAGTCACTGCAAAGACAACATCATGTTAAGTTGCCAATTGCTGCCACTATCGCAAAAAAATACCCGCGTTTAACTTCAATGTCTGATGATTTTTGCCAAATGATAAACATATTCTGCCTGAAACATCTGGGCAGGAAAGCAACTGAAAACACAAGACTTGTTCAAATATCAAGAAACGTTCACCAAGTTCTTCATCAAAACGTTGGATGCGTTCTTGGCACGGCAGGACCCAGTCTCCAACATGCCGAAGCCGGCATGCATGAACATCACCAGGGCACCGCAAAGGCACATCCATGCGGAGTCCAAGGCACCTCCCAAGCTATAGTCCGTCGCTTGGAGTGCTGCAACCTGCTAGCAATCACATTGTATCCAATCTCGAATACAATCAATCCAACACCATCTACTGTATGTAAATTTAATCTTAGCTTCAAGAATCGTGATTTTTTGGAAAATATAGGATGAGTCCTCCCCCAACACAATAGAAGTAATTGTAATAATATGCATAAAATGTTTACATTCTAGTAGTATCATTCATGGTAGAGCCTGCCATCATGTCCAGTCGGAAACCATTAAGAGATTGCTCAGAATCTGGGTCTTTACACTTCGCAAGACTCCTGTAACATGTTTCCACCTAGACCCTCACAATTGTCAAAGTGACTGCGGTGGCCAACTCAGCCGATGTGGCATAGGTCCTTAGTTTCAGGCATGCATCGAAATGCAGTTGTAACTTGTAACCAACTCATGTTCTCAATGATTTTCCGGCATTCCACTTGGCAAGCCAAGAAACTGCAGGCGTCGTGCATCGCGTTTCTTCATCAAACCCTCCAACAGAGAGTGCTGCTCCTGGAGAACTATGTAACATGGGCGTTGTGCTCCCACAGTGCTATGAAACATCAGTGAAACTCCGCACCAAAACGAATCCGACATGCCTCGTACAAGTCGTGTTCTGCCTTGACCTGGTGCATATCTTTGGGTCACGCAACATTTAACATGGGATGTGTGAAGTGTTGTTCTACTCCCTTTATCATTCTTTATATCTTCTCTTTTCACAACAAACACCAATGAAGAATGCAAGCTCTAAGCAGAGACTCTCTTGAACATCAACACACGTTATCACATGTTTCAACATTGTGCAACATTGCGTTTCATCAGCAATCCGAAAAGATTCAACAGGTAGATTCATCAAGATGTTGCTGTCCCAAATTTGTCTAGATTGGAGAGTTTACTAAGATCAACGAACATGTGCTGCCTTGCAAGACTTCAGATACATGATGGTGCAACAATCCCCAAAAGTGGGGGAACCATCACCACTGTGTGAGCTCATTTGCATGCTCTGTGAATCTGGGTGATCACTCACCACCCGAACATTATAGAATACTGACTATCTATAATTTAATAATTTGAATGATTCCCGCACAGCACAAACCAACCCTCTTTGGGTTTTGCGACAAGCAACAAAATCATTTAACCAGATTGTTGTCAGGTCTTGCATGCTGCACAGCAACCTTCCTTTGTATATTGATTGTCTGGCTGTAAAAGAATCACCCATCACACAATTGGATGTACTACTTACGAGCAGCGGCAATACTGCATGCCAACGCCAAGTATCAAAGCTATATTATACATCATACCAGTATATGTAAATAAAATATATATATATAAATATATATATATACACATATATCATATATATACAAATATCAAAGAGTGGATTATATTAGCTCTGCAATCAAAACAGCTTTTCCCACACATGCGGCCAACCCAGACCTCCGCGCGCAACATGATCAACTCTTCCTCCAAAGATGACCCTTGGGTTGCTGCCACCTGCGCTGAAGATTTTATCGGGGCTCCAAATACTTCCACAGTTGGTAGGGAAATCAACCATCATCCCCAGTTCGAAATCGCTGCCCCTCATATTGATGGGAAATGATTGATTGCTTGAAGAACGTATTCGAACATTCTCAGCTCGAGCATCCAACAAACTTAGTTATAAGTCTTCAACTCTGTAGCTTCACAGTGCCTTGAAGTTTCAAGAACAATCTTGCCGCTTGAAGGGAGGCAAGGGAATTGAAAACAGCAACTTCCAATACATAGCGGTTATGTTGTCTTTCATCTTCCGGCTTCTTCCAAGTGACCTCGTTTGGACTGACAATTGACCTTTTCAGGGCTTATATAAGTCACCTCCATTTGGAGAACCAAAAGGTCACTTTGCAGAATTTGGTTGCTATTCATCATCTGATCCAACATGATCCAACTTTTTAAAGAGCTCCTTCACACCTTTTTGAATCTTTTTGACACATTCTGGTCACCAGTACGATCGATTACCCCCAGGCTCCCCAGTCCGCGAGCCATAACACCAGCCAGCGCACTAAAGAGCTTCATGGTGTCCTCCAACTTGACGACCCTAATTGTTCTCCCCGTAGCCCGCCCTAACCCCAAAAGCCCAAACAAAGATAAAGAATACAGAAATTCTAAGGATGTGTTTCCAAGTTCATGGAAAAAAGTCTCCCAAGGTCTCATTTCAATAGATCCTTACTTCTGGTGAGGGTATGACGGGCGGGATTTTGAAGGGACGTGATATTGGGGTTCTGTTTCTCTCTAGAACATCTTTAGAGGCACCATGTACTTTGTCAAACGTACTAATCAACAAAAATAAAAAAAAACATGGGAAATCCGTCTACAATGTACTGCTGGTGATGGGAATGATCCCTGGTCTGTCACTCTCAGTTTCACGTAGGACGTGGAAGAACTTAAAGAAGCACAAAAAAATGCTGCTTTGAACAAATCTACATGATTGGTAGTCATGAACACAAAACAAGCTTCGCTCTTTGCTTTGATTTTGATTGGACCTTTTTCAATGGATGTTTTAGCAACAAATGGATGTGTCTGCCATCATTCCAAAAACCCCGCCTTGAGGCTTTGTAGCTCACATCAATACAAAAATTTCAGTCCTTCAACTTGCTGGCTATCAACAGGGGTTCCACGTTGTCAGTACCGTTCGACGAATGAGCCGAGAAGAACTTGACGGTCAGAAAACCATGTATATCAAATGTATATCATATGATTTTACCACAAAAGTGACGGGTTTTTGCCCACCTCCCTGACAATACGATTCAAGATCTAAAGCCATGGGTGACTCCGGCCGAGTATATTAAGATCTGGGTATATATATATATATATATATATGTAGTTAATTGTACTGTATGACCTGATTAGGGTCATTCTAAAGCTTGTTGTTCAAAAGCTAAAAAGACAGTCAAGTGTACTGATGAAATAGAAGAAGTGAAGTATGGTGACGCATTTCCGTAAAAGCATAGAACATTCACCAGATTCCAATTCTGGCGAGAGTTGAAAGATGGACTGAAGAAGAAACAGAGTTGTTAATCTTGGCCAACGCTTGCTTCACCTTTTTCTGCATGTGAAAACACCGTTTGGAGTTTCCGATCTTGCCATTGAAACCACCGTTCTATACCAACTGATTTTTGGAGTTTGACTCAACAAACCACTTGTCTCCATAAAAGTCGAAACGGTGGAAATCTATACAACTGATACAACTGTGGCAAGGTGGTTCCATCCTCAGGATCTGAGATCTTCTTGATCCAGACATCTTCACACAGCCTCTCGTTTCACCTTAGATCTGGTGCTGCGATGATTGAGGAAACCATGAGCCGCGGATGCGGTAATGGAAGTCTTCAACATGGAAATGTTGCCCATTCGTGTTTTGATGTATTTAGACAATGTACCTATATCATCCTATATCTATATATTATGCACTATATATTAATATATTATTGGTTAATTTTTATGTATATATGTTTATATGGTTATGTATTGTATATACTTATATAAAACTATCCGGAACAATGTGCCATTGCACTATTTCCACTGTTTGCAATGCAGATTCCGTTTTCCTTACAGTACCTCCGAACCGAGATCTCCGGCATGTCCAACTTGAATCTCCTGGGGGGCACTGGAGAGGCGCAGCACCGGAAGGAATCACAAGGCCACCATGAGCACCCCTCCCCTCAACATCCCTCAACTATTGATATTATGATATGTTCTTTCGAGCCGTTGTACCGAGTCGCATGTGCACCCAGTGCAACGACTGAGCACACCACAACATGCATTGGGATTAGGTTCTGGGACCACAACAGAATGTATTTCACTCGTCTGCAAAACTCAACTGCAAATAAAATTCCAGTTCTGCTCTGAGTGTTATGTGATATACTTATGTCATTGATCTTCTTCTACTTCTACTCTACAATACCATACATCTGCATTAGCTGTGGCAGTTTGGTCTATTTCAGTTGCAGATCGCGTGGTCAAAACCAGCACCGGAAAGCCATAAGGTTCTGATGCAATCCTCTGACAAAATCTTAATGCTCAGCATTCTCCCCGGCATGAATTCCGCGCTGAAATTGGCTAAGGGCTCTTCACCTTGCTCCAAATCTGACGTCATATCAAAACATATCAAAACCCATACAAAATTGATGTCTTGTACTTGTACATACATTTCTAGAGTGTGCTTTTTTTTGTTCAAACTCCATGTGAGCACAAACAAAGTGGCCCTGTCAGATTTGATCTTCAGATTCACAAAGTCGCCCTGCTGGGCGTAGGCAAGGGCTTCAGGAAGAAGCCTCGTAACTCTGTCAATGCCTTGAGGCGATCGGGAAACAAGTGATGCACAACAGATTTAACTGGACATTACCCTCCCTGAAAGTAAGATAGCAATTGAACATTGATGATTGGAAAAGAATCGGATTCTTTTGGGATGGCTCATTTTCAGGGGCTATGCTAGTTTCAGGGAGTGCACATGTAATATATATATATATTCATAATCTATAATTATATCTTATAAATATATATATATGTGTACAAAAGAAAGGTGTATATACAAGCATCTAATATGTGACTGTGACATATTATATATAATATAAACATACAACATTTACTAGACAATGAATAAAATGACACTACATAGTACATATAATTATAATGTATAATATACCATTATATTCTATTAGAGTTTTAGATATTAATGAATATCGAATAGTATAGATATATATATATATAAAACATTACATACATTACTCGTTCGATAAAAATAACTCGGATTTCCTACGATTGCACAGGGGGCCGCAAACTCCAGGAGTATACTAGGCAGAAGCGACTGGTTGATCCTGGTTGGTGTGAGTTTGGTTGCAAATTTGATAAAACTTGTGGCTACAGGAAGTCCTATGAAACTATGAAGAATCATTATATAACTTTTGATTTGTTTCAGTCACTTAGGGCTAAGAGTCATAAAAAAGCTGGCTTTGAAAGATGTGTTTAATCTGAGAAGTGACGTACCGTTAATTCATGTTAATTCTATGACTCTTCGTGGTGAGAAACACCAATCTCCCAATCACTTCACTTGTCTTAGGAGCCGACATCCTCAAAACCCACGGTTTTTGCTGCTTCACCTCATCACAATGTCTTCAAAAAAGCCGAGGTCTTTCACCAATCATACAGTGGAAATTTCTGCAAGTGTTCTCCTTAAGCATAATATAAATCCATCATTATGAGGTAATGTGACAGTGTGGATCATTCTACACGTTGTGGATTATTGTGATCCTTCTGATTTCATTCTGGATCAACCGTTTCAATCCACCTGGTGGCCTCAGCAACCGCACAAATGTCCCACCTTCACATGTCTGAGCTTCGTGCGGAGCCATCCTGAAATCTGCTGCTGGATTTGTGGCTGTGCATAGCGATGATCCAGAAGCCAAATGGCAGACCAGTCCCTGCCCAAAACCCACTGATGTGCAATCTGGGCAGACCTGTCCCCGATTTTGGAGGAGACAAGCGTTGGGGCTTCCTAGCTTCCTTGTCAAGTCTATGTCTCTTACATTTTGCCACTGCCGAATCACACCAACCACAGGGTTTGGTCGCCTTGCGTGTCGTATACTGCGTCCGATGCATTGATTCACTGCCTTCATACACCTCAAGGTTTCAGAGGAGTTATAGCAGTTACCTCACGTTGGGTCCTTGAAGTTTACGAAGAATTTAGTGGGTTCATGCCCATGCCCATGCTCATGTTTGGAAACTGCAGCATTCTTTGCAACTTCGATTTCAAATTGTTGGCAAGATTGTTACTGAACAAGAACTTCTAGCACACATTGACGACCAACGCACGGTTGTTGTGAAAACGTTGAACCTGCAAATTGCCTCAAGTTTTTCCGAAAATATCTTTACAAAAAAAACATCATGGTTCAATCAACATGTCTTCAACTAATTTCGTGGTTGGGTTCTTCAACCGATGAAGAATTTCATTGGAGATTTTTAAGCTGCAGACTTTGCCGAGTAGAAATCTCGGCCACTGAGTCCTCTCTTTGCGGAAGTGTTTGAGGTAGTACCATGTTGCTGGATAGTGGGCACCCATAGGATCCATGTATGGTAAAATTACCTACATTTGGTTGATGTTTGTGGTAAATGCAGGTACTAGTAGATATGACATACATCGATCCTATGGGGTACAGCTACCAGCGCTTCTACATACAGCATGGGGGTATCATGGTGACATGTTGATTAAAGGGGTATGGTCATCATGTCATGGAGATCCTGAGATCCGCAGTCCAGACCAGGAGATCCGCTCCGGTGAACAATACAATGTGACTTACATCCAGGAACGACATAAAAGATCATAAAACATCAATCATGAAGCTACATTCTGAATTCTGACATATCTCAGATCTCCCTATCTCAGTGAGCCGTTTCACTGACAACCAGGAGTTGAACTGTGCAAGCACATCTGCCTTCACCAGGTCCCCGAACCTTCATTTGAGCGAGTGCGCTTGGCATCCAAAAAACGCATCCTGCGGCTCCATGCATGGGAGTTAGTTGCCCTGCTTGACACCTCTCCCAGACTTTCGGAGGTGTCATTGTCCGAAATCGATTTTCAGGATTGCTTCTCTTCGCTTCTGTAAAGAACCCACAAACTTCACAAACTTGCAATGGAAAGTCATCCAAACACTGAAATCCGTCCGCACCGGTAGGTGCAAAGGGCGTGTCTTTCTGGAGGCACTAGCAACAGGTCAGCGGGGGGGGCCTTTTTTGGAAGGGAAAATGACGGTATGTTCATAAAACACTGTAATTTACTTACAGCATTTTTGGCCCCAAACAGCCTCCCCTAATTTGTTTGACTTACAACTTTGTCGTGGCAAAGATTGTGACAAGCAAAATGTCAATTCTAGGTGCAGTTTAGCATCTTTGCGATTTAACACCTTCTTGAGTCCAGATGAGCGGGGACAAAAAACGGGGCAAGAAATGATTGATGTTCGAATTTAGGAGCACGAACTGAAAACAGTCGAAAAATTGTTTCAAAGCATCGCATCAATTTCGCATGTCGTCTTTGCCAAAACACTACAAATACCCGTGTTTTTGGCTGGCTTGCTTTGGGAACCGGAAGTGATACAAGTGAAGAAGACGCCGGTACTTATGACACATTTTAAGCTCCTTGTCGAAAAAAAACATTGCAAAAAACAGAAAACACGTGTAAATAGCAGGGTTTTGGACGAGTTTTGTCCTTGATGCTGCAAAAACATCGTAAATACCAGCGAGCTTTCTTCTAAAGGCACGAAAATGCAGCTAAACACAGAGTTGTTCGATGCTTTTGGGCGTAAATTATTTGACCGGGAGCAGCAGCAGCAACAACATCAACAACAACAACAACAACAACAACAACAACAACAACGTGTGCATTGATTGTATCTGTGCGTTGCCTGTGCTTGTGACCTTGGTGCGTGTGGACCCTGCCGCGGAGCGGCGTGAATAAACTTCTATAAACGCTAATCCCAGGCTATCAGAAAAAATGATCAATTTGCGATGCGGACCTTCAACAAAATCCTTTCCAATCTCTATCCCTCTAACCCATGCGCGCACTTCTCGATCATAGCTAAATCCGAGGCGTTGGGGTATGGCAAACCCACGACCTTCGAAGGGTGTTTGGAGACTCAAAGAGTTGCAGATATTTCCAACTAAAGATCTTAGATATTGTTAAGAAATGTTTCACAACTTGTCATTCCTGGTTTGCTTAGTTTAACTGTTGCAAAAAACCAACAATTTTGACTTTCAAGTTGTCAGCTGCCAGAGGAGCCAACGGCCACCAAACGGCAAAGGTCGTCCTGCAAACTTGTGAACGCCATGATTTGCTGATGTTGGGTTGGAACCCCTTTGTACGGCTGCGTTCATTGTATAATATCAATATATTTGATATATTGTATATATCCCATTAAACGATAGTGATATGGGTTTAAGCATGTTATTAGAGCATACAGTATTATTTTGAATTCGGGGTTATCCTCATCTACCCCTTTCCTAACTTTTGATGTCTGGTGTATACTGTCTATCTTATATATAATTCACACATGTTCAAGACCTCTCCTCCTACATGCCAAGAAAAAATATTGGGTGGTTAACAACCGGTTGGCACCAGGAACAGGCTCCCCAGAGGGAGGCCTACACATCTTGTTACCACTGTCAGTCAGTGGTTAGTTGGTGGCGGAAGTTGGTGGTTTACGACAACAACCACCCACCAACCACATGGTAGCGGAAATTCCCAGCATCCAAAGGATTGCAAGCTCTGGGTATCCAAGCATAGGTGGGTGTTTGAAAAATGCTCAAGTTGTTCCCGCATACTCTTGACATATGATACGCTTGCAAGAAGATTTTCCATGTTTTTTTTTGTAGGTATCCGAATCTCACGATTATTGTATGATTCATGAACTTGCCTTCATAAACCTCAATATGTAGTCTATGCGCTCCATAAGTGTCACAAGCCAAGTTACTAGTTCCCTTCCGACAAGCTTACAGGAGGGTAGGAAACACCGATTTATGATTTTACATCTTTCTGTTTCATCTATATCGACTACAAGTACTTAGTATTCTCAGTGATTCTAATGTACATGAGTCATGAAGTCGACGAATTCAAGGGTTCGATACTCCTAACTTGGTAATCTTGGTATGAAGTTGCATCAATTCCCTGTCCCTGCAGCTCCAAACCACTGCAAAAATTGCTTAGAGGTGACCAGTTGAGGCCTTGAAATCAATTCCTTCGCTCAAGCTGCCACCACTTACTGCCAACAGCACAGCGGCGCCCTCCTGACACAAACTCCAGAAAACTAAAAGACAATCCTGCGTGTATGCCAAAAAAGCCATGTGCAAATTGTTAATACATCTACTATCTATAATATAGCAAATAGATGATTAATAGTTTCACAAACCTGAGGTCTTTGCCACGAGAGAATAAGACAAAGCAAAATACTTGACTTCTGACTGTATTCTTGAAGTTCTTCCCGGGTGGTTTTGCCAAGATGAATGTCAAAATTTGTAGTTCCGGTTTGGGCTCCAAGGGGTTTCCCTTTCAGACCTGCTCCTCCATGCTCAAGGCAAAGGGGAAGCGGACCCACAGGGAAGCCACACCCAAAACCATGATAGAGACCATCGGTTTGTCATAGAAATAAACATGGATGAACACAAATCAGCATGCCATTTTTGTTGCTCTATTTCATGAAAATCCCTGGTATCTTGAGGATTCATCACAATGCAACAGGTGGTCTCCCAGGTGGGCCTTGTGTACTGCCCTTTCAAAGTTCTGAAGTGTCTTTGGTGGTTCTTTGGACCATGGTGTACCTGGCATCCAAAATCTAAACCTGACCCCATCATCACCAATCCGCCCTGAAACAAAACAACCAGGAAACATGATTTTCTTTAAGCAGCAGGTCAAGATGAGATGAACACACCGGAGATATCGTCATCTCAATGCCTTGCTGTGGCTTGGTCTCCACGAAAACAAGTCTTCCCGTCATGCCTACGCATGGAGATGCACACAGCTGCTCTTGTGAGCAAATGGCTATCTCTCTCCCTATCTCTACAAACAAACTAAACATACAATTGATTACAATTGCATATAGAGTTGTTTGATTTGAACATTCAAACATATATGTCCAAAACGTGCACAAAATGATGAACACCGTCTCGAACTGGGACTCACGGTTATTTTCTTTAGAATATACATATGGAATACACTAAAACAATCAAATCAAATCCTTCAACACTTGGTTTCAACTGTTCACGATACAAATCTGTGAGATCAATGGCCGCAAAATGCACCAATGTACCAAGTGCACCTGCCGATATAATTAGGTAAATTCAGGTCTATCCATCTCTTCAATCCCGAATTGTTCCGATGACCAAGACACTGGAAAACCCGGAAGCAATGACAGACAGGTACTCGTAAGAGGGGAAAAACACCACCTGGATGTGACGTGAACCCTCACTGCTGAAAGGAAGCCAAAGTCAAGATTTCTTTGAAAGAAGCTTTCTTGCCTTTTTGTCAGACCATTCTGTTTAAGGGGTTACAATCAGCAAACACCGGACCAGAACCATCACCCATCTCCAATCTCCCCATTCAATGGTAGGATGGAGGAGGACTACCTTAAGACAAATGTCCTTTATTGTCACTATTGTATTTGGTTCTATATAGTAATCATAGTTAAGTTCTATCGTTTTTTTGGGAAAGGTACCGAGATGGGGAACGATCATTGATGTGGAGATCAAATTCCAAAAACTGTTGTCTTGGATGGATTGAACTTGGTGGTGCTTTCATGTTTTCCATCACCCCCCATGTTTTTCCAAGTGGTACCTACCCTCTATCTACCTATATGTATCAATCTCTTTCTAGATCTTCCTAGGTTCATCTGTAATCTATACCTATCTGTTCTTACCTCTTGCAAGCATGAACCATGTACGAGTACAAATTATACCTCCTCTATCTGTCTTATCTTGAGTCATCTTGTCTTACCTATCCTGTCTCGTCCTAAAGTAGCTGATCTTGTCGTTTTCTTACCTTCTTTGTCCAAATTTGTCCTTCTATCTATCTCTACACAGTGTCCCCTCTCACACTAGAGGGGAGGTCGGAGAAGCACCCTATCCAATCTTGTACTATCATTTCCATGGTGGAACATTATCTCACTCTTTTCTTACCTTTGCCGTCAAAAGCTTGCCCTTGTGTTGTCTGATTTTACATCATGTAATTTCTTTCATCTAGTCTCTTTTTGTCTTACAGTATATATCTCTTTTGTATCGTTTTCCCTTGTGCATGGCAAGGGTCCCCAGAACTTGGACAAAATGGGGGCCTGGCTTACCATCCTTGATTGGGTACATATGGATACATTATATCTGGGCAAATTGCTATAATTCCATATATTTCCTAAACCTGAATTATATAAAGGCTTTTTTTGGGAGGATTTCCCTATTAAACCACTATTGGAGGTGACCTCGGCTGAGATTGTTATAATCTGTTTTTTCTCTTGATGCATTTGAAGTTAGCTGCCACCAACTTTGGCCAAAGTGCCATGCCACCAGAAGTCGCAGCTGCTGCAGCTGCCAGGATCTTCTGAAGATCTGCCACCATTGGTGCATCAGAACGCTTGTGTTTCCTGCAATCGCATTCATTCAAAATGTTTCATTAGCTCCATAGTATGATTCTATCAAGGTATCTGGTATATAAAGTATAATAAAAATATCATATAGTATACAGTAAAATGATAGAACATAATATGATATGATAAAATGTAACATAACATAATATCATATACAGTAGTATAATATGATATTTAAGAAATATAATACTATATCATGAACCAAGTACATCGCTATACATCAGGAAAAAAAAACAGTTCAGTACATCTGAAGATCCCCACCTGAAATCTAGTGGCTGGCCAGATGGGCCATGAGAAACATATCGTGCCAGCACATGATCTGGCCTTGGCGACAAAAAGATGAAGTTTCCAGGGGACATGATGAAATTGTGGGCTGGATTTTTGTTTGGGGTAACATCTGATGCTTAATTTTCCTGACTCAAAAAAACACATGGCACCGAATTTGGCAGACATGGCGACTTCTTCCGAACCGCAAATTTTGAAGCGTTGCTTCGGCCGAGATACGGAACCACCTCAGTTAGTGCCAATGGGTTGAACTGGAAGGGTCTCTTTGGAAGACTTGTTCCTCTATTCCTCCCTTTTTTCTGGTATGTACCCATGTATATTACCCAAAATTTGTCTGGCTCGTTGACTCATGTAGAACATATGGATTTTTGATCCCAAAGAATGCGATTGGTGGCTTCCTATGGTGTCGTCAAGGAGTCAGAATTCCAAGGCCAAAAAACTATCACAAGATTCACCGGTATATTTATCTACCTACATTTAGCATAACAATCAACTAAATGTACGTAGGTTTAAATATACCATACATGGATCCTATGGGTATATTTTTTTTTGTGGCTTGCCATGGCACGTGTTTTCCATGGAAGCCGCGTAGTGTTTTGGGTGAAGCCAATGGAGTCAACTCCCGTGGCTCCAAAGTACCACCAGCAAAGATTACCGCCTGTCATCGATGGATGCTGAGGTATCGGTATCTCCCAAATGTCAGGTGCAGAATTTCTCCATTTATTTGATGGTTAGTACTTAATAATATCAAAATTAACTATGCGAAATCTCCATTTACTTATTTTCAATATTGGCTTGTACCAAATAAAACCCTTGTTGATCTTCAAAACACAATGCGGGATCAATTTCGGTGGTTGGTTTGGTTTTTTCAGGAATGGAATGGAATCATGTCAATCCTAACAAACTGCTTCCTTTCCCAAAAGGTTTATCCCGGAATTAATCTTTGTGATGTGAAAATGTCACCAATACATACCTGAAGCTTTTGGGAATAGGTTCGTTTCACCTTTCCACCCACTTAAACAATATGCTGCATGCTTGTCTGACAGTCCACCCATAAGATGAACGTAGATCATATTACAAAAATAGAATAAAATAGATACAACTTGACAAACAGGTTAAAGCCCACCAGCCTGATATCAATTTCCCCAAATAGAAACACCAAGTCTGAGTGAATTCCAATAATTCATCCTCACTATTCTTTGTTGCTCAAGATTTCAAAACAAATTAAGACTTGTTTGTTTGCTTGTAGTACTTTTGGAATCATTGTCCTACTAAACTACCTGGCATGACATCACCATATTCACCCTTGCAAGGAATGCTGCTGATGGTGGATTTGCTGATCATGATGTGATGATGACAATTTTACATAATTCATATCCTTTTTGGGAATCCCGAGCAGCCCACCCAGAAAGTCAACAAAATGGGTCATACAAACGACACTTAAGCCTGGGTTCATAGCACAAAACATGTCTCATTGGGACCCATCACTTTATGATTCTCTAGGACCGTACGATCCGCGAAGAAATGTCTGCTTCTATTAGCTTGGCAAAGAATCGAAATATCTTGGGGAGTGCTACCCATCCACGGATACCAATATCCTGTTTGACCCCACCCTGGCATCATCGAGGACTTCCTTGAAGCGTGCCTGGCAAAAGAACAAACAGTCCACTTTCAAACGGGTTGATGCATACAACGGCTTTTGGCAATCGGTTGACGCACAAAGAAGAAAGAACACAAACAGCTCTTGAAATGCTACAGAATGTTGCAGGTCTAACTTTAATCTTCAGCAATTCACCGATCTGCATCGCATTTGATACTGCATGTTCATGTATTTTCCATAGTTCGTAGTATTTCATTAAAATCTCACTTATTTACATTCCACTTTCTTCAACCAAGCTGGCAAAATATCGTTTTTGTTCCACATCCTTTCGCTTCCAGCCTCAGCATCCAAACTCAGGTAGCGCATCATGGCAGAGTCGCCACCTATTCAGTTTAATTAGCTGGTGATAGCTTGGTGGTGGTTCATTAATTTCATGTTTCTACAGATTGCCAAACAACATGCTGGATTTTTTTTGGAATATGACACGCCTGTGACGACCAAAGGACAAACTCAAAGCAAGCAAGTTTTCACATGAGGCTGAGCAGATTCCTACCAACAGGCTAGTTTTTGCACACCACATCAGCATCGTCAACATGACATCTGGACATCTTGATTAGGGGAAGCTTCAACAAAAAGAATGGCACCTGGCTCACAAATAATGCGATCCTGGAGCATGACTTGCAAAGCAAAACCAAGAGGTGTTGGGCTGGTTGGCTTTCTGTTCCGAATAGTAGTCGTTTACCTTCATACTGCCAGTGTTCTTCTGATGGGCATCGGTGTTTGAGCTTGGTGGTGTCTTCTTTGCTAAGCTAGGCCTAATGTTCCCTGATTGTTCCCTGGGATGTCTCACACCATAACCAATTGGTTGAGAACTGGCAATCTCTACTAGAGTAAACCGTGGATCAAAAGTCTTAGTTGCTGCACCGCATATCTTACCAACACCTAGGCCCTCGGCGGGTTCTTAACCTAAGGATTTACAACAACTTCAGCCGTCAACGTGAAACAAAACATGTCAAAGGCCAACTGATACACCCCCGAAAACTAACTTGGAACCTGAAAATGATGGTTTCTGAAAGGAATCTCTTTCCAGGAGTCCATTTTCAGGTTTGATGTTAGTTTTTGGGGGGAGTATCTGCCATCAGGTCATTTTGGAGATGAGCCCCAGGAATTTCTCTCAACTCAAGCTCCTCAGCGCTGCTTTCCTGCAAAGCTGTGAGTAGATCAGCCAAAGCATAGACTGAAGACCTGTGACATGGAACTCTGCTTCACTTTGAACAAGGAAAGGATTGGTGAACATTCACAAAAAATACACAAACACAAACATAGTTTGGGTTTCTTAATATTTTTATGGAGGCATACGTACATCTAAGGATCATTTCAAGCGATCTCAGAAAACAACAATGGGCCCCAAATAAACCCTTCACACCAGCTTCCATCCTGAAGGGGTCTTGCTAGGTTGAATCAAACACACGCACTTCTCCAGCCATTTCCTGGGCTCCCAGGCGATGCCAAGGCTTTTCCAACGTTGACCTTCTCCGCAAAATGTCGTACCTATACTGGACAATAGTCGGCGATAGCCACGATTACAACTGGTGGTTCAAGACAGGGTCTAGTTCCAGAAATGCCGAAATCTATATAATGCAATCTATCCATCCAATGGAGCTTCTTTCTACCAATTGCTATCAGCTCTTGGGAATAAAACTTCCTTCAAACTACTTGACCGCTCCACTTGTCTGTTGTCATGAGCGAAAGGATTCGCCACTCAAAATGAGTCATCCATAGGTATCCAGGCATTCATATCAGCTATCCCTGTTGGTCGAGGTTGTATGAGTCAATTTGGATATGACTGAGCAAATTGGCAGAGTTTGGGTCAATGGGGCCCACGTACCACCCTACTTCCTCCATCTATATAATAAGAATCACCTTGTTGCAGCATCAACTGCACCTGAAATCCAAGCCAGCGTTCAGCTTTATGAAGGATTCCAGTGTATGAACCAAGTTCCATAGGCGGCAGCTACCATCTACGACTGGAACCCTTTAAGTAAGCATCATTTCACCATGTCTTTCACAGGTATCTGGTGGTGTCAGCCATGGGTTCACCCCCGGGTCTTTCCAAACAGGCACCTTACGTGCCAGTTCGGTGCGTTGGACAAAGGCGGCTAGGTTGGGAAGATCAAAATGAAGAGCGCCCAGCTCCACCAAAAAGCCACCAATCTGGAAAATGTCAGCTGCAAGGAAAATTGGAAAACAATATGGGAAAAAAGCGTTGACAAAAAGGTTCATGTCATGCAAAATTGTAATTGGTGAAAGAAATTAAATGTGGGAATTCTATACACTTCCAGTATTCACTGGATCCTTACTTGACTAGCTGGTGGATGGGGATCCGGGGATCCACTGAATCTATACAACTTCAAAATGCGCTCAACACTATTTAAAGCTGGGACTTTAACCATTCCAAATGGGAAATACCAGTCTTTCAAGGGGTATATTTGAAGCGTACATTAAAAGAAAACACACATACGGTGCTTTTAACCACTCGGACTCTGCTCCAGTTCATGATTCAGGGCAGGAAAGGAAAAGTCACCTACAGCAAATCCAAGGAACAGTCTACACCCTTGAAGCCTGAGATCTGGGAAAGACCCCAAAAAATGGAAACAAATGGCAGGTCCCGAAAAGAAAAGGATCACCTTGGAATTTTGGAACCTCAAAACAATTGACCAATTATATGGACTCTTGGATTGTTAAGCATGTTTGAAAGAGAAGGCCCAAATGCCCATGGCTATGGGTGAAAATATCTTAAGATTATTGACTGAAGAATGTGGCACAACTCTAAGAATGGCAAAAAATGATAGTCCTTTGCCACCCCCAACTTAGAACACTGGCAAAATTTATGAAGACTCTGTTCCGAAGCTTTGACAACCCAATCAGGCTCGCAGTTTGATATGTTTTTGTTGTTCGGTCAAATTGAAACATGTTTTTCGACGCATAGGGGCAATGGCCAAGTCATTGAATCTTTAGGTAGGCACCTCCAACAACTGAAATGAAACTTAATCCTGAAAACACCGTTTCTCCTCCTTTTCCTGGAAGAAAATCAACCTAAAGATCTTCATGTTCCGGGCCATCCCACAATTTGGGAATCACAATAATTACCTTCATGAATAGCAGCTACATGAAAAATGTTCCCATGGTGTTTCGAGTTTCGCAGCCACACATATCTTTTGGCCCAGAAACCGTCAATGCGCAAGGTTCTTGCAAGGCACCCAAATAGCGATGCCTTAGTTTTTTGGTTCAAGCCGGCCTGCCAACCTCCAACAGTGGGGATGATTCACAGCTGTCTGCTGGATGACCAAAACTCCGAGGCACAGTTGGGTCGAAAGTTGGCGCAACTGCTGCAGCTGGAGGACATTCATGGCTGAGAGGCGTGCCTGAATTTGGAAGGTTTGGGATGACCAAAGGGGCAAGGGCCTAGGGGGGAAGATAAGGTTGCCTCCTTTTGCAATTCAACTAATACAACCAACCATGATCTGCATAGAACAGTGATATCCTCATACAAAAGATTTGTCCTTCACATTTTCACTAGTCCCAATGCTCAACTTCCGAGTCGATCAAACGAAAGTAACTCTTCGCAATTTCGCCAAAAGCACCAAGATTGAGGGAGTGTGAGAATAACAGTGAGTCACGGTGACCATGGCTGAAAATTCGTGAATAAGAACCATGTTTTATCTTGACTGACAGACTTCAAATCCTTGGGAGTCTTCATGACTTTGATATTCACTCCCAAAACCTATAGCGGCTGGTTTTTGTATAAAACATGGATCCCCATTTTCCTCAGAGATTTCCAAACCTTGGATATGATGAACTTAAAGTTCCATTCGTCAAACTTGGTTTTCAAAGTTGCCCATCCAGCTACAAATATCATCAAATAACATCAAACAACCAGCTATTGTTTCATGAAACCAATCGATCACCAATCGAGATGCGCCAAAAATCAAAACATCCCTTGCCTCATAGGCTTTTGCATAGGTTTCGAGATCCTCCATTGCAGCTCTTGCCTGTGCATGGTTGAGGTGTTGAGGAAGCAAGGTCTTTTTCAGGGTGCTCCCAATTTTTTTCCCAAAGCCGTGGACCCTCTAGAAAACGAAAATAGCCTATGAAAAATCACCATGTTTATTACTTACACAGGGCTGATGTTCGCTACAAAGCATGGTTGGAGCACGCTGGGTGGTACTGTCCATGGTAGAAAAAACACCACTACTTGGACCCAAACTCCGTAGGAAACATCGAGGGCAATCGTTTCAAAGATTGCCCAATGTTTTAAAACCCAGGGTTTGGACAAGTGAGCATCCTATGTACTCTTGTTGATTTCAACTAACAACCCTCTTGAAGTCAGTAGAATGTACCAACTTGGGAAATGTCGGTTCCCTGGGACCACCGGCCTGTTGCAGAGTTACTTGCACGGAATTGGATTCGCGAATGGCCTTTCCAGGGGTGACTTTCTTCACTTCAAAACTCAGTTTCACCAATCTCAGTTTCACCAAAGTCTGGAGAAGTTGATTCACCCCCTTCAAATGAAATATGTTTTCCTATAACAAAAAAAACAAAATCAATTCATGACACTTAGACCATAAAGAGATCCAAGCCACTGCAGTTTGAAACCTGGACCTGAGTTATGGAAATACCTCGAAGAAGAATAGGAATGAGAATTCTAAATGAGAATGTTCATACCGAGGATACTCCCTTAAATACACTTTCAAACGGGCCAGGATTTCAAAGCACCACTTAAGCATCAGGATGAATTAGGCGAGTTCTGCTTGTTGGATTGGATGAACCCAATTAAAAGCATTCCAAACAAGATATGCCAATCAATAAATAAAGCTGAACAATCCCATGTTGTAATATGTTGTAATTAGAAAGTGATCCCAAGGTTGTGCTGGTGACAACTGTTTAGTACTGGCAATGGCCCAGGTGAAATAATAAGTTCACCAACCGAACTTATGCAAGAATTCCCTATACTTTGGTGCGAGAGTTGAGTCAGACAAAACGTCACATCTCAGCATGGAAACACTGCATGTGTTGTATAGATGTGTATTGTCTTGGGCTGTATCAAAAGATCCCCTGCCCTTCACGGTCTGCAATAAGATCGTAGCATTTCTGCGGACCTCCAACAAGTTGTGCGCTTCGTCAAAAATCAATACGTTCCCCTGAGACCAAACGATGGCTCGGAGGAATCGGCTGATCATCGAGAGTATTTGAAGATGTTTGAAGCTTCGTCTCGTTCTCTCAGATGTTTCTTTTCTGTCAACACAAACATACAAGGCAAGGGAGCTACCCTTCAGGTATGTCTAGCCAACGTGATTTCCTAAAACAGGCCTTGTTTTTAAAGCTTCAATTTCGAAAGCAGCTTTACCGCTAACAAAGTTGATAGCTTGGAATCATCTACAATCCCATATATATATATAATCCGATAGAAAATAATGATGAAGGACTTTCAATCATCTACACATCATCTTGGGTCACCTTTCGTAAGCCGTGCCTCTGTGCGAATCTGCAGCTTTTGACGCGTCTCTTTGCTCACCAGTGACTGGAAAGGCACCAAAAGCACATCGGCCTTGACCAAACATGCAGCAACAACAAAGCCATGCTGACTAGAACATAGCGTGCATATACCATCATATATAGCAGTACTCTCCAATGGGTGATGTTAAAACCCAAAAAGAATGCTTAATGGCATCCGTTCCCATCCATTTGGCAACCCCTTGGAGGGTCCAGGTAGATGCATGATTTTGGAACAAGAAACTTTTACGTTCAATAATCGTGGAGAGTGCCGAGTTCAAATTTCAGACATGTCCTTTAGTGTTGAGATCCAGTTCAATGGGTCCAAGTTTAACATGTTCTTCTACCAGCATGGAACCCGAGCCGAAGAACTCGCCGATCCTTTTCAAAAAGAGTCGACCATATGTCAGTTGAATGACATTTTGTTCGACCTCTTTAAAGCACAATACTTAAGCCGGACGAAGCTGTACATGTGACTAATATCATCTATAATATGATCTAAAATCATCCTCTCACAAAAGATGACTAAGTCAGCAGGTCAGGACTCTTACATGTCTTTGGGAAACATATATGAAGACATGATTCCATCAAAATAAGAGTAAATTCACCAAGCCAACTGTTTGGGATTCCTTATCATTTGTACATGACCTCCAACTAATAAGGGGATTGAATTGGAGCAGCTTCCAACAGAATCCCATTCGTTTCGCCTCGGCTACTGCTCTCCGACTTCCGTAGTAAGGGCAGCCTCAGCATGGGTTTCTCGTTTTTGCAACAGCATCTCCGAAGCGGATAGAGTTATATAATCTCTTGGTAGTTGGCCAAAGTATCATTTTGATTCATCAATTTGTTGACAATTCGATCATCCAAATCATCAGTGTTGATAATGTTAATGGTCAAGTCAAATTGGACATCGCAGTATGTTGAGATATGTTGGCACCCCCACCGCCACCCACTGGAGCACGTCCACGCTCAGCCATGGCCTGAATTTTGGCGCTGCAACGGCTGAACAGATCTGGTGCATTCAATACTTCTTTTTGGATGAAGCTGCAAGATCTAAAAATACAGTCCTGCCGTGGTTGGATAGGCGTTCCAAAACTTGTCAAAAGATCATGATCTATCTCGCTACCAGCCTCCAAAAATCACCTTCAGACAAAGCCAACGCAACCAACCCACGAGCCTCAATGTCCATCATCTCAGACAAGATAGCATCCACCATGACCTCTTCCCCATCATATGAACCACAGGTGCATATGGTCCAGTGATATCCAATGAAATGACGTAGACATGGTATCATAAAGCACCAGGCTATCATGGATCGCCAAGTTTTGCTGACTTCTCCATATAATCCCCTTAAAATGAGCTCGACAAATACCAAAAGACTCAATTGGGGCCAGCGATTTACCTGTATTCCCTTTAAACTACCTACCAACAAAATCATGTCAAATCAAAATCATCCAGGAATATCCTGGAATACACCAAGTATCCATTAAGATTTCCTGCATGTATAATTTTGCCTCCAGCTGTGCATCTCCAACGGTAACGGATGGTAACGGTGGCGCCTCTGCGGACTTCTTCAACTCGCAATTGAGGCCACTACGCTTTTCAGTAGCGAGGCCTGGGAAAAAAAATGCGGGGTGCATAAAGGGTGGGGCCCCCCTACCAGTTATTACTGGGGTGAAATAACTCCCTATAACTAGGGTTATAATACCCACACACACACACACACACTTTGGCCATTTTATAGGGGTTATAACTCTATTTATAGAAAATGGGGTTCATAGCAGTAACAGTTTTCAGGGATTCGAGTAAGGTAGAATTTAGCTACGCTGAGAAGTTCAAGGGGCAAATGTAGGTAGATGTAGATACACCTTCCACGGAGTGTCTGTTTTCAGCCATTGGGTTTCTTTGCGGGGGTTTCTAATAGATACAACTTTGCCTTCCGCTTGATATGACCTTTTCATAGTGCTTCATGCAATGTTTTGCACATGATGAATGTCTTCAGCCCCCAAATCACTCTCTTCAAGCAATATGGTGTATGTAAACATATTGCAAGTAATTTCTTGTGTTGCCATTGACAGCCACGAGACATATACCAACAAAAAATATCTGTAATAGAAACAACATCATATTAGTGTTTTCCTGTGTTTCCACCGTGCTGGGATGCCCCTACGACACAGGTCATTCAAATGCCCTGCGCCACGTGCACGGCTCCGCAGTGATTCGTTAATGCATAAACTTTGGCGAGAGCCCAAGGTGATGACCTCGGAGCTCCGTTCCACAAAGTGCAAAAAAAGATGATTAGCACAGGAAATGAAGTTGATCAGTGGGTAGAGGATATCCTCAAAGCCCACGGCATTTTCACCTACAAAACTGGTGATGAGTTCAGGGGGTAAATCAAAACATATTCAAAAACATCAACCCCGTTGAGTGCCGTTTGAAAGACATCTACTGTAAAGAACCTGGGCACAAAAGCCCCCACCCTGAGAATGTTGACCAATGTGAAAAAAACGCGATACAGTGATTCTTCCACAGTAAATTTGATCATCAATAATGATGGCCACCCAAAATGGTGAATACTGGGAATCTGGTTGAAATATGAGCTTTTATTTCCATTTCAAGATATGAAATTGTGACACGACTTCAGGACTGTAAGACTACAATATGATTCATACTGCTTTCATTTTTTCTTGATACAAAAAAAAAATCACTAGTTGGGTCTTGCGAAATAACCCATCATGAAACATATTTTACTCGAATGGGGTTTGCATCTTCCCCACAAGAGTTTGAGGTCAAGACAGCGAGATTCTCCGGCAAAGATTCTTCACCAATGCAGTGAATCTCTCGCAAAACTTGAGCCTCAACATAGGGAGATTTTGAATCCAAGGAAGGTCGGAAGCCCCACAATATACAATACCTTATGATCAAAATAGATGGCACAAATATACCAAAAGGTAGGTTAGTAAAGGGTCCTTGTAAACCAATATGTAGGGACTGTGCCATCTACTTTTCAACTACTGTATCCATGTCTTACAAACATTGGTCTTGGCACAAAGGACACGATTGATTGATAGAAATTACTGAACATTGATTGCGTTTTAGTGAAACCACCTGGGGTATGTACGATATGTATTAAGGGGGACGTTGAAAAAACATGGAAAAACCTTGAAGATAAGGCATATCAGATTTGGACTCACCCTGCATCCCTGCGCTTCTGTGACTAGAAATGTCTATAGATGATCATATAAAAAGAAACTGCTTCCACTACACCCAACGACACCGAAGGGCTTTGGAGCTCTGAAGAGTGTCCATGACTTAGTCTCTGACCAGTTGCGAGTGAGTGCGGCTGCAAAAGATGATCTGCAACTTGTTCTTGAAGGCGGCCTATAGCAAGAGTTATCTGTTGAATGCCAATGATTTTTCAAAATTACAACATTGTAGCCATCATATTGTGAAGCCCCGACGTTAGGCATCAAGGTGTATATTTGAGTAATGAATCCTTGGTTTGAATCCCTGCACAATGCCTCTGGAGGTTCTTTTGCAGCTGGCCTCACGCGAGTAAGAATGGCCATGAGGATGAGTGGGCCAAGATTCCCCGAAAGAGAAAATAGGCTAATGATGGTTAACCGCAAACGGTTCAGTGTGAATGTTGGAGACGAATAGCGGAGAGCAAATTGCAAATGCAATCAGCCTCAGTGATCCTTCTGCTCAAATTCAAAAAGCCTGTGATTGTTGCGGGATGTTTCATCATTCACATTGGAAAACAACACCCACACACACACACACACACACACATCACCAATAGTAGGCTTCTTTCTACACGCTTCCTGTGGCTTGCAAAACGCTTCTCCCCAACACATAGTGATTCAAGTGTTCACACAATCAACTGTTCCATATCATTTCACATATTTTTCTGCACTTGCAGAATCAACAACAAATTCTTCAACTTACCTCAAATTCCCCATCATCTTCTCTTCTCACAGTAAAGGATCAGTTTTTTTGACTTTTTTGAAACCGCGAAACCCATGCTGCTCCCTCCTGACTTGAAACGGTGCTGGCTCCAGCTGCAATGGTGCCTCACGGGGCACATCCGATAAAACAAAACATGGTCGACGGAAGGATCCAAATCTCATCGGACCACACCTCCAAGGATAAGTCATGGTCATCTTCACGTAAAGCTGCCCTCAAATTCTGACGACTTGAAACCCACCCAAGTTACAGGTCTTAGAAGTTTCCCAGCAATCTTTTTTGAAGGTTCATGTAGCAAAGCAAAATGTCGCAAATTGTCCAACAATTGACCATTTTGGAAGGATTCAAACAAGAAACATGGAATGTAAAAATAACATACAATCACTGCAATACAAGCTCCAAGAGAAAAAAAATGTCTCTTGTTTTGTTTGGCCAAGGATTCTGAATCATCTGGAATCTTTCTGTTCAAGTGAACCGTTAAACTTTGGGCCCAATGCCATCGAATTGCTATGGCCCCACGCTGAGCATAAAAATCCATCCGACGCTGCTTTTGCCGATGTGTTTTGCCGTCACTAGAAAGTGCCTCAGGAAAGCACTGCAAGTGTTCAATGTGTTTTGTTTTTTGTACAACTTTCAGTCAATGCCATTGCTTTGTCATTTGATGTAATTGAAGTACATAATATCTTAAGCCTTAAGCTGTCTACATTGCAATTTAGGGTGCTGGAACCACCAAGGCAAACCCTACCAGTTGACAAAAAGAACACACAATCGACTATATCAGATGCATTCCGTCGTTGTGTTAGAAGTGTGTGAAAGAGTGTGTGTTTGTGTGTGGGTGTGCGACTCCATGTGAATGCCTTGCAATGAAACATGGCAAAGGGAAAAGTGCATCTTTCTCTATCTTCGTGCAGGCTCTACCTGCATGATGTTTGACATATATATATATATGTTTACAATGACTTCAGAAGTATACTTTCATCGATGCAGCTGAGTGCATCTACTTTTATCGGAAAACTGGCAGATTTAGATAAGATCACTAATCATAGAAACTTGGGTACACATACTTTGCCCCATGACCCTATAAACCTCAGCAAAACTGACTAACTAGTTACCCCTTTGAGTGCCACTCAAATTTCCCTGAAGTCCCAATATTACAGTAAGACATATTAATACAATAATACAAATCTGTTATAGATTCATTGAGGCAGTGATAAAGTGAAGATCTCGTTGAACGGAAACAAACTCTCGCATCACTGTGCCACCAAGATGCCAAAGCTTGACGTGATCGCCTCTGTCGCTGTTCACGACACTCGTGTCGACCTTGTTGTGTTGTGCAACAGGTCCAACAGCCCAAATAACACACAACTGGTAGCTCCTCTCTGAAAGGTGTGAAAGATTGTCTACTTTTGAGTTCGTGTTTCTTTGGAAGAGTGCCTAGTTTTCATGCTTTCATTGGAAACAAACACAAATCAGTGGCACTGGATTTGATCCCATCATGAGTCATGTGTTGCTGGATACAACAGCACTGCTTCAGGTGATTCATCCGATCATGAGTATGTTCTGATCTATTTGGTACTTTGGAAATACATTGGCTGAAGCTGTACCTCGTACTAGTCCTGATGAATGATAGTTTCCATACCTCAATTTCAAACAGTCATAACGCCTGTGTCAGTGGATTCATCTTGTGTATCAACATACTATCACAGCTGTCACAGCTTGTGGAAGAAATAGTTGCATATTTTGCTGCATATTAGAAACGTGACTACTACCGGGTTTAATCTTTGGACATGTATCTCAAACAATGTTGGATCTCCACACCATGCAACCCTACTACCACCAGGATATGCTGGATATGCCAAGTGTAGATCTGTCCAAGAAACACTGACTTATGATCCTATTTCATCCGAACTTGATGATTGAAGGTGGACCATTCAAAGAATTGAACTTCTCTAAAAACATGATCCAATCAAAAGTGTATCAATCTGCTTTTCTGATATCTTTCCACGGTACCTGATCACTGAGTCATACTTCAGGGCCATCCTAGGAAAGGGATTAATCAAATTAATTATACCTATACTATACAAAAAACACCTGAAAAGTATATGATTTGAAACTTGCAACTCCATTGAAACGAACCCCCAATTTTTCGTTCTCTGAGTTTTTGGGACGTTTCCAGGTGTACTTGGCACTCAGCTCTGCCTGCTCTCCTTGGTTCATAGGGATTCCATCAAATATCATCCCAAAAGGCAAAATTGTAGTGCAGGAATCCCTCAAAAAAAGATGAATGAGATGAAGCAACCAGAACAACTGAAATGTTGCAGAAAATCCAAGCAGGTCTGAAGTCACGTTTAACAAAATGAAACTAATCATTGAAGCATGCCATGGGGATCAACAGAATTGCATCAAACACCGAATCAAACCTCCAGGTCGAGTCTTGAAGGAAATCGCAAATGAAAAACCTCTAAGTCCAAAGATTTTCACATGAAATGATTTGCTTGTGTTGTATCAACCTGGCTCTATATGTCTAGAAAGGAACAAGCAAATGAGGATCTTCTATCCAGAAACACCACCTAATCAGAAACATAAAACACCAGCAAACGGCTGATTCTTAAGCCAAACACTCAACAGGCTTGACCAGCCATCAGCATCCTGCCAAATTGTGAAAGTCTGAAGCAAAGTGCAGGGATTCAGGATCTGTTTGCTGTATATATATATATATTATGCATACATGTGTAAATATAAAAAACAAAACGTCACCTGCTGAGCTTTTCAGGTGATGTCCGTCGTTGTGTGTATCAAGCGATTGGTCACTTTTGAGGTCCCAAGATTTCTGATGTAATTTCGTCCGGCCAATGGGACTTGCATAATATTGAGCCAATGGGACTTGCAGCATATTCTTTGGGTGTGTAAACCGCAAATGCAAAATACTTAGCAACCTAGAGAACATAAGAAAAAACATATTTGTTTGGCAAAATCAAACTAACAAGCAACTAATCTTTTTGGACTGGTTTATCACCAGGTCTGTCATATCCGTTATTTTCTTTGCTCGACATGTTCACTCTTTTACATGGGCTACACTGTAGCAGTTACAGAGGAAATCACTTGTCTGCGGAAAATGCCATCACCAAACGTGTTTTGAATCGTTTTGAAATCTTCCCACAAGGTGTTGAAGATATGTTTTGAAATATGGAGGATGCTGTTCCGGTCTTGAAATCTGCCCACAAACTCCACCGCCTCGGCAGGTGCAAAATTCTCCGCCTCGAAAAAAATGGAGCTACATCAACGGAACCATGCTGAAGATCACGTATACACATTATGCGTGTGTGTGTGTGTGTGTGATAGATTAATGAGTATATATACAGATTAGCAGTTGCAAAACAAACATATATGATAATTGAATGTGCATATTGCATTGCTGCATCTAGATATTACAGATTTGTATTATCATTATTAAGCATTATCTCATCTTGCTGAACAGAGTCCTGTCACTTGTGGAGAGATAGTAATACAAGCCGTTGAAAACATTGAATCTGTTCATCCCAGAAGCCAGGATCGAAAGCTCTCGTCGGCGAAGCCAGGATAAGGCTGGGCACAATAAAGACCTCATCCGAGGTGGTTTATTTGGAACGACGCAGCGTTTTGAAGCTAAGTGCGATGCAGCGTTTTGCCAGTCCCTGTGGGACTTTCCTGAGCAACATTGGAATCAGTGGGCATTCCTGCATTGGCACAACTTTGATGGCACCTCATCATACAAATAGTAATGACTTTGACCAAGTTAGCCACCCTTCACCATAAAGGAGATACAAAAAACAACCCTTTCTCCACAGCAACGTCCTCCTATTGCCAAGGCTCAAGAATGCCAACGCCACCGATTTCCAGTGTGTCATAGACACAGGACATAAAGTCCAGTTGCGAAGGGTAAGGCCTGAGAAATTTGCACGACCTCATGAAAATTGCTTGGTAAAGACGGTTCCAGTTATCAAAAAGTTGAAAACATATGTCCACAAATACTGATGCAACAAGGCCAAGTTCCATGATCATATAGAAATAGAACATCTGCAACAAATATCATTCTTGCTCTATTGCTGCGCTGGTAGTGGAATATCTCAAATATATGTCAAAACACCAACCTCAGGTAGTGCAGGTACTTAAATCTGATTAAATCTGTATACCTGGCCTGACAATTTCACCAGAGTCGTTGGAACTTGCTCAAGTGGTTCGTGTGCTGCGATTTTAATCACTCCAAAATGGTCGACATGATAAACAAGAATTGATAATACAAAAAATATACAAAAATATATTATGAGGTACGGTAGAATTGACATATCACAATATTCAACAACAAAATCTTTATTTTTGACATCAAGAATCCTTGACTTCTGCCACTGCCTTTGACATTTTGGGGTGTGGGTTCTATCACGATTCTATCTATCAGCTGTCCAGGGGCACCCCACGTGTGTGGGAAGCCGAAGGCATCTTTTCCCTGTCAAGGTCACCAGTTTTCTCATCAACCCTGGTTGGTTGGGTGATATAGGGGATGAAATCCCTACCCAGTTGAAATAGGGATTATTTCATAAACCATGACATAAGGATCCAGTCATTAAACAACCAGGATTCAATGGAAAGTAGGAAGGTTTTTTTTTTCGTGGCTCAATGTGTTCATCAACCCTTTTCCATGCCTTGAGGTCAGCCATGTGGTAATTCGGCTGTGGTGAGAAGGTTTGCTTCACCGTTGTGGCTGTGCTGTTGACAAACATTTAATCCCTCAAAAACCAAGATGTAAAATGCCGGGGTTCTTCATCGAGTATTCCAACCAGCAATTTTCGTGTTAATCATTTTGAGTCGCAAAAGCCCATGAATTTTGCTACTTTGACAGTTGTTGTTTTCTTGGCTACAACTCAAAAAATGCTTCTGATGGCCCCCTGGAAGCCTTCATGTCTGCCAAAACTGTTTATGCAAAGCAAATTCCTCAGCAAACCTCTAAGATTTTGAACAAAGGATCAATCGATCCCTCTGAAACCAAAGCCGAAAATGGCAGTAGGAGGCAGCGTTGATATCTTGGACAAGTCATCATCATTATCATCATCATCATCATAATTCATAATAATAATCATCATCGTCATAATCATACTTTGGTTCCAACATACAGCTTAAGATCCTTCTCCAGACCCTGTTGCCATCACAAATAAAAATCACAGCAGCTAAGGCAACCTTTAACCTCTATATTGCATCACCTTCAATGTGTATCTGTCTCTCCTTGCATGAGGTTCTCTTAGAGATCCCCATAAGGACGGCGAGGATTTCCAGTAGCAACCTCAGCTTCAAATGATGCTGAAAACATCATGACAATGTTAGAGGAACATGGCCATCGACAAAAAACGACTTGAATCTAGATATGTGAGGGGAGCAAACAATTGGCTAGTCATTGTTGACTGATATTCTGTCTTTAGGTGAAATCAAATCGCTTTGCCCAAACACTCAAAAGGTGTCCTTCTATGACATTCAATCTATGAATCCTAAGCATTTGATTTAGCACTAGGAAACCTTGTCAAGAATCACCAAAGAATATAATCAGATTTGAACTTCAAATGGAATCAAATATAGTGTCAGTATTGATAAATACTGTAAGCGTTTGGACGGACCATCATCACCCTGAAATCTCCGACTTTTCTGCAACTGGTGTCTAAATTTCACTTGCTTGCAACTCCAAAAAAACGACCAACAACAGGGCGTGAACGTTCAACCCCACAGCACGAGCCATGAGCTGGACTCGTCCAGGCCCGGCCTGAGCTGCAAATTTTGGTGTGCTGGTTTTCTAATTTGCCCGCATATCTTTCCGGAATTGTATGGATTGCTTGATGAATCCATGAATAATTTGTGCATGAATCAAAACTTCATTTTGAACTTGGGATCAACAGATTCATGCTCTCATTTTCATGTTGTCGTGCGAGTGATGTGTTGCAATGATGTATGGGAGCCCAAGACTGATCAGTGGAAAATATCCTGATTTCTCACACAGTTCAACGACGTGAACCCGTTCACTTCAACAGCAGTACAGCAACCGAGCAGGCAAAAGACGAACCTTTTTACCTGCCCAAGGCATGGGGGAGAGCAGGGTCACAAGCTGGAACCTTCCTTCCAGTTGAACACACACACTCACCAACACTGAACTTGAAAGCCTGGTCGAATGACCACCCAATGGAACTCATCCGGAACACCAAGCACAAAGAGTCGAACCTTCCCCTAACTTCGCGTTAGAGAACCTTCACAGACAGACTCAATGAGCAGGGTGACAAGTGAGCAAGCAAAGGCTAACAAGAGCATCCCC
>DF241874.1:0-37265 GCA_000507305.1 Breviolum minutum Mf 1.05b.01 | reverse complement strand
TTGGATTCTCGTTGTCATGGTTGAGCAACCCTTGCACTGCTTGATTCACCGGAGCTGTAGACCGATTGGCTTCTGGTTGTCCATCTCGAGAGAGCTTGAGATCTGCAGGTGGCAACGGTAGACCATCTGAGTCATCACCCACATGATCCCAAGAGGCAGTCGAACCAGCTGCCATCGATTGAACATCTTCAGCAATGGGAGCACATGGCGGAAACCTGGACTCACGAGCAACGTTCCTGAGTTGCTTGGCGAACGCCCCACTCTGCTGAGACATTTCCTGAAAAAGGTGATCACTCCCAGGCCCTAAGACCTAGACCTGAGACCTTGGGAGAAAAATACTGGAGTGATCACCAACTTTAGCCAAAATGGCGTACGAACGTACAAAGTTGGAACCAATACAAGCTGAACAGCAGTTGACATGAACATGAGAGAACTCCTCCTGTTCCTACCTACCATACCGACAACATGAGAACGTCTCCTGCAGATCTACTTTGGCCCGCTTTCCAATTAACATCCTTCCTTTTCACATCTTTTCACAAAGCTTCTGTTCAAATGCTATTGACCTCCCTCCGATCATCATGTCATGGTTCGGTGGAAAATAACCCTTTGGTTCGAAAAGGAAAGGCAGTTTTTGAAGACTGGACCTTTCCAGGAAGGATGCAAGAAGAGTATATAAGCTACATTTCGGAATCTATTTTGTTGAGACATTGCAAAGCATCATCAGCATTCCCATCCCAAAACTACCATTACATGCATTCATGAAATTCCTTGGTTTTTTGATTTTGGTTGCTGTCCGTTATGCGGCTGAGATCCCCAGACGGATTCTTCAATCTGATGTGCCAGGCGTCTCAGACGTGCAGGACTGGCCTAGGCAACAAATTTAAAGGTGGCACTGGAGGTTGAAAAGGTCAGACATCATTTCGTCTTATATGAATCATGTATGTTTGAGGGAACACTATGACTTCAGCGGAAAACCACACATGACGTTTCAATCGCTGACTCAAACAACTTGACATCTCAAATGACTTCTGAAGACATTTTCTGTTGCATGTTTTGAAAAATAAGCACTTCCAAAAATGGCACTGTGTAACCTCAAACCTCAAGGCCCTGTGTAACACATGGGGCCATGGGTCTCCAACATCACCGCCAGTTGTTAGGGGCCCAGTGTCCTGGATGCAACTTCCAACGAAATGCTGAGTTAGATTTCAGCAACCTGCAAGATCAGTTGAAAAAAAGGATTTCAGGATGAAAATTGGAATTTTCATATTTTTTTGAGGTGAACTAGTGCAACGTATTAGTATCGTATTGGTAGTATCATATACTTTACTTATGTTCATTATTAATAGGTGTATTATCTTGAAATATTTTCTGATAGCGTCATTGGCCCCGTTCCAATTTCCTACCCGGGCCAAAGGTCACTCCTCATGTCGTGGAAGTCGTGAAGAAAGTGTCCTTGGCACGTGGACATTGTGGAGAAGTTTTCCATGAGATTCTTGATTGGACAAAGAAAACCCAACGAACAAATATCTCAAACATCTCAAATATTATAAATATTCTCAGAGTTTCAAGTCAAGTTGGCACTCATTCTTGATCACCAAACCAATTTGTAGGAAAAGCCATGAAAAACCAAAAAAACAACCAACCCATCATCATCTGCATTCTGCAAAGCAGCATGGAGCGCTTGGCCAATCTCGGACTGCACAGTCAAAACAGGGCCAAAACAATTGCCGGATGAAAACAGGCCTCTTCGAAAAGGTAGAAAACACAAAAACGTGCCAATCTTCGTTTCTTCATATACTGTTGTTGTTATCATTAGTCGTGTTATCTCAGAATTGTTATTGATAATTGTATTGTGGACATCTCTAAACCTGGCTCTGAAAAAACCTTGCAGTCAGTCATCCCATCTTAGTAGCGCCTTTGCAAGGGGGACTGGAGAGAATGTTCCTGAGGTCGCGTCACGACTCGACCCGAATATTCCCATGTTTATTTTTTGGGAAACAATGATATGCAACGGGAAAGGAATTATATACATGGATTGACATGTTTCAAGTACAATTGACGGAGTTGCAGGTGGTTTGAAGCAAATGTTGTCTTTCTTGATGTCCTATCAGTCCTTCCAAATGAGACTACGACTTTGCATGTATGTTTCTGAAACGTTATGCCTCAGCCAAGTAAAGTCACAATACTCACAACATGTCGTGCACATCCACCAAAAACTGAACTGGTTGATCCTCAGCTTCACCAACGATCAGCAAATGGCGATACATTGGGATGCTTCCCAGTAGAGGTGGCCCAGTGAAGGTCAAGGTTGAGATCTTCCCCAATGTTTTTTCCGCTGCATGAGAGGAGTGCAGCTGTTGACAGCAACATTCCCCGGGAACCCCAGCAGCCATAGATATGCGCAATTGAGATAGTTTCTGCGCTGGACTCGCCTACAAGCGTTTCACTGGGTGCTTCAGATTCAATGATATCCTGAAGTCGTTGCTGGGTTTTCCCTATGCCCTTGCTGTTTGCCTTATTTTTCAGTGATTGGATAACATATCCCACTGACTTTGGATCATCAATGACTGTGAGGTTCTCCTTGTTCATCGAAAAAGCTTCTCACTCTCTCTGGCAGATGCTCTGCTCCGTTTTGAAGGAAATATCATCCCGAACAGCTCATGCAAGTTCATCATGGTTTATAAGTTAAGCTAAAGAAGACCTCCTACTTTCCCAATGACAGATTCGAGATTCTAGAAGCAAACTGCCTGCTGCTTGATCGGAGAATGCCGCCGCAACATCTGAATGCAGTGTTGTCAAACACGATACGTGCATGCGATAAAAAAACAGTACAGAAAGTAAACAGCGTGCAAAACCCTGGAAAGACATCCTTTATTTGTAGAATGCATCAAACATACAACAAAGATCGACAATAATCCATGATCACTGACAAACCAAGATGATGGCTATATGAACAAACCACTGGCACAATGAATTTTGTGTCAGCAAATCACACTGTCACGTTGGGAACAACATCCATCTTTGACACATCCACATTCTGCTAGGCATACAAACGAGTTGTTGATGTTGTTTCTACGCAAGTACCAAATGGTAAACAAATCTAACAATGGACATTAATATCCAACATTCAACAGCACATATTCAGTTTCTGGTTTAATTGGCATCATATAGCACCATAAATGAATGGATTTGAATGATTCCCCTCCCAATGGAAACATAGCCCTGAAATACATGTTCCACGTGGATGGAACTCTGGGGATGGAATGTCACCATGCCTTATTGTGGTAGATGGTCAGCTCACCCAAATCCTTGGCAAAACGGCTCCAAGCACTAGTACTTGTGAAGGATCTTCACTTCAGCACCCATAAAGTACATACAGTGTATATATATTTAAATATGTATAAATATCATCAAAATAACAGATATAGATATACCATATATATATATAGATGGTATCTATTCATATAGTTATATATGATATATCATGATATTATATCTCCTTCAAGTGCCAAATCCTGAGAAAGCTAGAGTTCCATCCAAATGCCTGGATCGTTTCACACCCCACCGGGAGTCCCGTGCGGAGACCTCGCGATTGTTCAGCTCCCAACCAAGGTAACGCGAGCTGAGCAGGACCCGGTGGGCCATGGCATTTTTTTCAGGCGGGAAACTGGAACTGGGGTTATTAGCTCTATTTTGTCATATTTTTTGGGTTTTTGACATGTTTTGCTGTTTCTTACTGGAAATTAGCCGCAAAATGGAAATTAAGTAAAGTCTGTTAATTGTGCTTTGTTAGTGGAAGAACCCTACCAATTTGTTTGGAAGTTTTGAAAGTTCCGATCACCCTACTTATGAACCACTTCCTATATACTTTATATATTGTGTACAAGGGATGATCATGCACGTCGCTTGCTGGTACACGAAAATATTGTTGAACTCCCGCATCACCCAGGATGCATCAAACCCTGAAAAGTCATATTTATATCAAGATGTGCTTTTCTGAATCTTCTCGCAACTGCAAAAATGATAAAACCTAACTTCCCATCTGAAAAGGAAGGCTTTGCCCGCCAACTATTATGGTATTTCGGCCGACAGAATATATAATGACCTGGGATGATCCAACTTGAACGAAACCTTACAAATTGTGGAAACATCTGCATAACATCTGTTGTTTTTGTGTTAAAATATGATGTACTTGACATCTGAATGACAGGTTCACAGCTCTGTTAAGTTTTTGCATCTTCATTTGGGCCCCGACTTTTGCCGAAGGATCTCTGTCTGAATTCCCACCTGCGCAATCGAGCCACTCAAGGGATCTATATAAGATGGCATGGCTTCAATATTTGATATCCTTCTGCACAAGTAACATACCATGTCATATGGATGCCAGCAATATGGTGGTCATTGATTGGTTGATTTTGGGATAAGTAAATGATCCAAGTGCAGGCGCTGAGTCACACCAGGTGTTGAATGGGTGTTGAAAAGTCACATCAGCCAACACAAATCACAATGGCACAGCAGGTTCCAGCAGAATATGAATCCAATGCAATAATTTGTTGGCATTCATGCTATTACTATTGGCCATTGAGCCGATTTTCATGCTTTCGAGAAAAGACTGCCGAAAAGGATTTTTGTAACTTTAGTATACTTTAGTGGTTCACAAACATTGCTCTATTTTTATTCAATTTGAGATCATCATAACTCATCATAGATCTGCTAGACACCTAATCTTCACCCCAACAGCTTGAAAAAGCGCTGATGAACACCTGCTCTTCGGTGGGTGAACGAAGGTCCTCAGTTTGCATACCAAGTGGTCCAATCCTGAAAGATCTGCTAGCAAGGATAGTCTTCCAGTCTTCCATCAAACAGAAGCATCCATAATGCAAAAGTGATTCACTGAGCACTCCAGCTCTTAAAAGAGGCAAACCTCAGCAATTCCACCGGAACATTTTACCAAATCTGATGGACCGTCGCAACAACTGATCAGGAGACTGAGCTAGCACACTGGAGGATTTGGTGCGCAACCGTTTGGCACGACCTGCCATAGGAAATGGGCAATCCAAATACAACAAGCTAAAACCGTTCCAGTGTTTTTGGAAGCATCTGTCAGGCTTTGAGGTAGTCAACCCCGCAATGAAATTCGTGGTTCTATGGCAGCAATGGGAAGGTCTTCCAAAATGCACCCATCCATCCTATCCACTAGGGTTGGTGGTAGAAACTCCTGAGGGCAATTTAGCAAGTAGAAACTGTGCACCAGCAACGCGTCAAGGACTATCCAAAATCTACTCAGTAATCAGCTGGAGATTTGATTGGGTTCCAAATAACTCCCACTTTTACAGTACCTGGACAATTCTCATTCATGCATCATTTATCATGAATTATCATCATCTGAACATACATCCTGTGGATCATCTCCAGCTTCTTGCACTGTTTCTTCATCTTTTTGTTTGGATGAATCCTCTGTCTTCGGTTCCTTGACAAAATTGGTTGCACTGTTCCACCTTGCCGTTGGTCTGGTATGCTTTGCTCCTGAACAGAGGGTAGTTTCCGCGGTGTTGAAAAGGGCCGTAGGGGGAGGTATAGGAAGATACCCCATCTTTTGATGAGCGTCCTAAAGCGAATCTATGCAAACAAACCATGTTTTGAACTAGGGAAACACTTTGCTTGAGAAAATATTCAACTGTCTTCTGCTTTATGTTCCAATGGGATACAATGGGCATTTTGTTGAACCATGGTTGTTTCGACATTCTGGAAGGCAGATTTTTCAGGAAGGCATTCTTAGCCCGGCAGCAGTCATGGCAGGAGATGACCAACCACTTGCAGTCTTCTTTGAAAACCTTTGGAAACTAAAGGATGAATAGTTGTCAGGTGCTCAAGGGTCGCAAGGCATTTTCAAGTCGTGGATTCAAAGGTAGAATAGTTGGCATTAACACATCATGAGTCCTGGGGTTGCCCTGATCCACCGGGGAAACACCCAAAACCCACCCAACCTGCACTGCGCGGAAGTCAGCTGGACTGGCAGAAGATGTATTTTGAGAAATTGTCAAGCAATGTTCAGCAACTAAGTCAACAAATCTGTCAGCAGCTTTAAAAAAACATGGACATATGACATATGGTTGTTTGATGTTGTCTGTTGTAGTAACCACCTTTGACTTGTCTTTGAGGTTGCTACTTACGAGTACTCATTTCCTTTGCAAATCATCCTCCCTTGCACGCTGCGCAGTCCTAAAGGAGTCTGCTTCTATCTCGTCTTCCCTGGCACAAATCTCGTCAATGGAACACATGTGATGATATCATATGATATCGCTGATCGACATTGGATCCACAAGCAAAGGCCGATACGTCCAGTGTATCAACATGTTTTCTCGATGCCTTTTCAACTAATTATCTTGAATGAACATATTTAGTTGTGAACTGTGTTTAAACAATCAATAATATGTTCGATTGATCCAACTCTTCGAAAAAAAACAAAAAAATGGCTGCACCATAGGTGACTTCGCTGGGAGACCGGAACCTCTTTTCTTTTCTTACTCGCTTTGGAGGTCGCACCTCAAAACTTAGCGAGTAAGCCGGATGTGATTCGAGGATTACTCCAACTGCCTATCTCCATGACATGCTATTGTACTCGTTAGTAGCTACCAGTAGTGATCCGATCCACGATCAGTCTTGGTCAATACCCAAAGTGCTTCTTTTTCGCTAAACATCCTTAACCTGAATCATGATAGAACATGATGGTAATATGACTCGTGATCACCCACTACACTGATCGACCAGGATTTTGGAACACTGCTCATTCAAAAAACAACCCGCGGAAATGAAAAATCATCTGGGGGGGCAACTTTGAAGTGGAAAAAAGCAATTCCGGAGTCACTGGCAACAATCGGTTTGTTTCAGATGTTACCCATTATTCTTGTTCGATCCGGCTGCAACGAGCAGAAAAATTACAGTAGAGATCTGACCAAACCGAGACCTAATCAGAACGAGATGTGTATCCTCTACAAACAAACAGGGCATTTTCCACTAAACACCAGTCAGGTTAGCACCTTGCGGGCGTAGAGGTATGCAAGCAGTTCCTTTCGAACCTGTGACAAAAAAGCTGGAAACAAGAATCTGCCGATCTTTGGAAAGGCATACAAAAGCTGTTTCAAGGGGACGGGAATCAAAGGATTTATACACGATTCCTTTCGAACATCTTAACGAAGGATCCTTCAATCTTGGCTCTGCGACATGTTGAATCCACCTCCCTTTGCCACACCTTTGTATTCATCGGAGGATGCGACATACCAAGCCTAAAAGTCAACGACCACACCGGGAATAGGAATTGACCTTCCTTTAGTTTCGCCAAGTTGTGACAGTCATCAATATATTATAAAGCTACCGATAAATGCAATGAAATTATTTGATCTAGCAAGGCTCTGCTAAAAAATCCCTCAGCTAACAAATCTATCCATGAAGTGCTATGGAAAACTTTTATCTGACATGATGCCTTCAAGAGGTAGGCGTTCAACATATATCTTACATCTGGGGTTCAATATGGGCTGTTGGCCAATATCAGCAACTTTGTCAACTGCTGCCATTACTTGTTCAGACATCTCCAAGACAATCACATACGATCGATGCCTGAAATCTGGCACTACCTTATCTGGTAGTTACCTTTCAAGATTCCCGTCCCGGGGGAAAGTTGGATTTCTCAAATATCAAGAAGATCGGCACAATACCCATCTGTTTGCTTGACCCTCGAACAACAAGTTCATGTTTCACACGCTTCGCCCTCTTAATGATTTTATGTTTTGGATTTCCTTTCCCCAAACAAGGTGAGAAACCACAAGTCTTGAACATTCAACATGCAAGCACAAGTCAAATTGTATAATGTAGAGTGTACTGTAGAAAGTATAGATACCTGCAACCCACATAAACCTTTTTTCCGATTGGAAACACATCGTTTAGAGCTGTCTTCCAGGTGTTGGATCTATGTGCACGTATGTAATTACATGTATGTATGTATATACACACAATGATAGAATGCGCTTGGATCTTCCAGGAGGAACAAACAAATGTTGAGGCGTGTCTTTACACAAGATGCTGATATTTGCGCTTATGACTATGCATTGTGTATACACGTCATGCATACATGTATGCACAAATGATACTATAAATCTCTCTACATATATATAGATTATGGTCTACATACAGGCTTGTGGACAAATACACTAATCATCAAAGCCAACATTGTTTCATGCTATTGGGAAATCTTAAGACATATCATATCATATCATATATCTAACACATCAAGCACATGTTGCTGGTTCCCCCCCGGCGAAAAAAAGCTGTTGAGTGCCACAAACCTGGGAGGACCAAAGTCTTTGGGACCATGCCTGGCTGTCTCGATTTCACGCTGTCGAGAAAATGATGCTGGAAGGATTCGCTGATGGAGAAAACCTTGGTTTGGTTGGATCAATCATTTTCTAATTGGTGGTTTCAACCCATCTGAAAAATATTAGTGAAATTGGATCATTTCCCCAAGTAGGGATGAAAATAAAAAATATTTGAAACCACCACCTAGTTTTGTTTCTTAATTTGAAGATCTTGTTTTGTCCAAGTCTGTCTTTTTGAAACATGTTCAAGCTTGAATGTTATGCGTTTCATATGTGCTGAGAGGCAGAAATTGTCCTGAATCATCTTTTGATTGAAGATATTGAAACTAAAGGTGCAGATGTACTTCGATGGATGGCTTGTGCAAATGCGATATTACATACAAGTATGATATGATATAATAGTTGCCATCTTGAACCCAGGGTGATGTACCGTCTTCTTTGCAAAACAACGGTCATAATGAAGCACGAAACAATACACGGGAACTTCAAGGGTGTTCACCTAGGCTTTAGTGCCCAAAGGCTGTCAACCAAGGGAAGTGAGCAGTGATGAAACAACGGCAGTTTTTTGATGTACACGTATCAGATGCTCCATGAATATGAAGATTGAAACTACCTATACACAAATACATGCACCATGTCTCTATCCATAAATGAGCAGCAGTTATTTCTAGTTATTTGCTACTATGTCAATGTGAGCAAAGGAAGGAAAAGTAGATGGCGGACGCCGCCAACGTGTTGAACACTTATCGTTTCTCAACGATTGATACACTTCATGGTGATTTGTTGATGCATATCGGAACCTATCTCGTCTTTGGAGTCCCCAGCTGGTTTGATCTGGCTATGCCAATAAAACCACATTTTCCTACTGCTACAAGCCCGTGTCCTGGCCAAAACTAATTTTCATGTGCCAAGATAAATACAATTTCCGCAATTTCATTGCATTGTTGCAAAGGCAGTGAAAATCGGGACATTCTTTGGGAAGTGTGTGCAGGCTGTAAAGGTAATTGATTGTCCATCTGGACCTCGTGATGATTCAAACATCGATCTTGACTGCAACAGAATGTTTGCCTGGGCTCGAGTCGCCCAAGATCGTTCGCCACTGGCAAGGTAAGGTAAAAAATCCACCCCCTTAAGCGCTTTGCCAGAGATCAGGTGAAAAATACTTGTTTGATCTTGCTTGAATAAGGTAATCACAAGGAGGAATGGATCACTGGATCACCTACAAAAATCGTGGGATCGGGAGAAGCATCCTCCCCCACCTGCCAGGTTGTGGGTTCAGCGGTTCCCAGGTCATCCATTTCTCCTGATCGAAGAGGCTGCTGATTGCAACAACAAAGATCCTAAAGTCTGGTTCAAAAGAGAAGAACTCACTGGAACTCACTCCCTGACCTATGATATCTGAAAAATACTATTCATGTACATGTTATATTATAATTATGTTTATTAGTTTATGTTTGTTTGTTTTTTATTTGAGTCTCATCTTTTTTTGGGGGGGGAGGTGAGGTGGTTTAACAACATCTGCGTATCTGTGTCATGCATAGTCTCAACAACTTTGACCTTCAGATGTGCAAAGTGGATCACAAGCGCTTATCTACAGTAAGTGTGTGGATCTGGAAGTGAGAATTCTGAACTTTGTATAAATTTCTTGTTTTCCACCTATCTCACAACTGACAGGGACGAAGCTTCAAAAATAATTTGTGGTGAATCTTTTGCGACCTTGTGCCCTAGTCCTCCATATCTGCAGGTGGCACAACCTGCAGCCATGGTTTGAGATTTGGGGATGTTTCCAAAATTGGATACCCCGAAAATATTATTGGAAATAGATTTATATTATTGAAGGGATTTTGATGAAACAACAAATTGTATGATATGTTTAAGGATTCTCATGTTTGACCTCTACCCTCCTGGGAACTGACATATCCTCACAGTTGGAAAAGGAAATTCATCTTCCCAACCACCTTTGGAGGGGATATGTGAATTTTCAGGAGGGATTTTTTGTTCACGTGGCTCCATGTGTTATGTGACAAGCAACCAGCAAAACGTAACGTGAAAAGCACCTTCTTGAAATCCAGCGCATCGCGTGCCATTGGTTTTTGCACCAATGGAGGGGATGTTGCATTCACCTTACAGCGATCACCAAAACACAGGGTGTTTGTTGAAATGCTCAGGAATGTTGTACTGTAAAACTATAAATTTACAGTAAAATAACATATCCAAAACTTCATGATGATTCTGCAAACACAGATCTTCATTCACATTTTCGAATTTTTGGGTCAAATCATCTACTAAACCTGTTCCAAAGACTTCCAGCATCCACCCAACGTTTGAACAGAAAACCCTCAGATGGCACCTTGGGTGCGGGCGAACGCACCGGCGAGCGCGCAGCTCCACGTGGTGGTGGCGATGTTGACTTGCCTGCCATCTCATTGGGGACGAGGGATGAGGGTAGCTACCGGGTAGTTCATCGAATCCACGAGTTACAAAGAGGAAAACTCACATAAACTCACATGAAACTTGAAGACGATGATTTGCGTTGGAATCTCCTCAGAAATCCTCACCATTTTACACGTATCCTGTGTTCATCTTTTCAGCTTCCAGCTGGGTGATTATGATTTGGATGAGTCTAGTCTGGAAATGTCTGGAATACCGAAAAATAATCATTAAATCAGTATTCAGAGCTTATTGTAAGCTACAAACCCCAGGGGTAAAGATACCAGATACCAAGTATCAACTCAAAGATTGAACTTCCCAAAAAATCCCTGGAACTGAGTCGAACTGTGGGGGATTAGTTTCTTAAGAACTTCTTGTCCCAATGTGAACAGGTCAAATGGAACTTCTTGTCTGGTGCTCTGAGAGCCGGGCCGGCGCTAGGCCCACTAGGCTTCGGGTTTGCGTTCTTCTTTGGTGATGGCGAAGGCGATCTTGACTGGGCCTTCCCAGTAGCTTTCCTGATAAACTCCAAACACACAACAGGCCACCCTAGGAGGCCTCCAAACCACCAGTGAATCAAGCCTGATCAAGACGAATATTTGTGTCCCAAGATATATATTGTTTTTTCAAATATCAAATGATGTTTTCATCTATTTCAAACGCTCAAAGTGGAGGGATGTGATAGAAACATGGACAGTCTTGAGATTCCCACATCTCTTAACACCTGGCTGAAACTCCATGGATGATGGACAAGACTAGCGAATTGTGAGCCAAGACGCTGCCATCGGTCGGCTCTGGACTGCGACACCCTGTGGCGAACGGTGACGAGCGAGGGACGAGCGTATCAAGAAACAACAAGATTTTTGCATCATCGTACGTCTGAGAAGTAGCTTTCAAAACGCAAGATGAAAAGAAACCTGGAACAACAAAAAAACAGGGTGTCACACGAAGAGGAACAGGCATGAAGGAAAAATCCTCTGTCCACTGAGCTTTCCAACGTGCCACCACTCTCAGGAGGTTTGAAAACATGCCTGAGATCTGCATGGATGTTTACCATCTCCATAGTCAAAAAACATAAGGTAGCGAATGAATGGCATGAACAGAAAAACATTTAAAAAACAAGTATATATATATATAAATGAACCAAACATCCATATTGTTTCGCCCGGATGAATCTTGCAAAGTTGTGCTGTTTTTCACAACTCAACAGAACAAATAATTAAAATCTGGCAAAACACGTGAAAGCTTCTACTTTCACCTTCCTTGTTGAGTCTCAACAAACGTCACCACGAAGTCGTGCAACGTGAATTGTTTCAGGAAGATCAGGTCGACCGAGTTGCTTGGCAGTGGTTCGGCTGTCAGCGCTCCTGGGAAAGCTGCCAGTGCTGCCTGATCCGATGTGAAATCTGCAATAAAATGTGACGTTTTTCTGAGAAATTTCGGCATGCTTCAAACAAATGCTAGGTGAGTGGGAAGCACAGGCAACTTGTGATGGTACCGTTTATGATCGTTTATGCTTCATGCCTGCGGGCATGAGGCCCCCTTGAAGCCTTCAGCCGCTGGCAGCACGAACCTCGTCATCGGCTAAGGAGATTCAAAGTGATCTTGTTTAAAACTGCTTAGCTGTTGAAATTCGTGACCCAAAATGAAAGGATGATGTTAAAGATTGTACAAGATTGTTTATGTTAAGATTTGCTAACACCAATGAAATTTCAACGGGTGTTCAAACAACTCATGCCATGCAGTCAACATTGGGATACATTTTGGTGGTCACTGGCATAGCAAAATAAACGGTGCCTCCAATCCCTATCATTCAACTCATATCACCATATGCACACAGCTATATACCAGGTTATGTCGATTTATATCAGCTATTCTTATCTGAATCCCATGTTTGTTTTGAATTTAGTTGTATCCTTATTCTACAAGGTCAACCCATCCCTTGACCTGCATCATGGCAGGTGAACCAATATTTCTTCAATGAAGAGCCACGAGTTGAACCAACTGGAACTCATGAGGAAGAATAAAATTGAACCAAATCTAAGTGAGCCACGAAAAAAAGCCTTATTACTTTCCATTATACTGGTTGTTTAATAGGGATCCTTATAATGCCTTATTATAATCCCTATATAACTGGGTAGTATAATCCCCTATAACCCAACCAACCAGTTGTTTTTTTTCGTGGCTCAAGTGATAAACTGTGAGATTCTGATGCTTCAAGTACCTCTCCATGTACTGCAATTTTTGCTGCATCGCTGCGGTGGCTCGTTATAGCTCCACCAGTGCCCCCTTGTTACCATTCCAAAAACCAAGATGACACAACTTGAACATGCTCGGATCATTTCGGTTTGGGCGGTTGCGCGGGGGGGGGGCATTGCTTCTGTTGAAAAAATAAAATATGGCACTTCCAAATTGGTCAATACAACCAAATGATATCTCACCTGGTTTGATTCATCATTTCAACCGGACAACCCCTGAGATTCCCCCAGCTCCCCCGCACCATCGTTACGACTCAATGCCGACTCATTGGGCTCCTGTTGGGGATCAAAGGGCTATCTATCTGTTTTTCGGTGTAAATTTCACAAACATGACAACAAATGGCAAAGGAACCTATCAAGAATTATACTTGTATAGCTGTCTAGAAAACAACAATAACAAACTTCGAGTAAAATCAAAAGATAAAGTGAGCAAAAAGAATATACAGCGCACGAACAAAAACGAAGTATATCAAGCAAAAAATAAGCAATTTGCAATAGCAATGAAGAAGATCTGTAGATCCAATGCTGAATCGTTGCAAGCATGAATGCAGCACATACACATCAACATGGATACACATACAGCAAATAAGGGCCTCACCATGTCCAAGGATATGAAGGCGTCGGAAGCAAAAAGCCAAACACCAGCGGGCATCAAAATTTGGTGTTGACAATTTAGCCGCAAGTACATGCAAAGCGCATGAATGGTCTTACTCCCTGTACCAACTAGATTCTACATGCATATACTGCATGATTGAGGAACAAAACGTTGATATGGTGAAATCCCAAAACGGCCAGTGCTTTGACCATCCACCCAGGATTTTGTCTATCACCCGTACCAACCCTGCTTGAAGAAATTTCAGATGCGCATCCATCCAGTTGTTGGCTGGTTTTCTACTTCAATTCTTCCCAGGTTGCTACAAAACTCCCCACAGAAATACGAGGACCCAACGACCCCCTTTTTTCAGAGAATGCCATTGCCAAAAACGCTGTGCTTAAGGGAGATCTTGGGAGTCTCCCAACGTCCACAGCATTAAACATGCAACTGTTCGAATTTACCTGGGGGATTACAGTAGTCAGTCGTGCCTTATGCGCCTCTTGCCTGCAGCAAATTACCATGTATAGTCGCACAATTCACACATGAACATCTCTAGACAAGAAGCACTTGTTTCAAGCACTGACCGCTGACCACCCACTTAAGCTCCCAAAAATCTGGCAGTCAGCCAGCAGATCCAAGGCTGCACTGGGTCAACGCGACCATTCCGTGACATTGCGCGTTTCGACGCTCACAATGCCTGGTTGTGGACCTTGGTTTCCATGTTTTTTCCACATTGCACAGAGATATCTTTGTGCAGATTTAAACGGGCTCAAGATCACGAAAACGGCAAGTTTCAGCCAGATAAAGCAATCTCATGGAGAATCGCAAATGTCATGGTTCAAGATTGTTGCGCACACATGAAAATGATTAAACATGCTTCTGAAATTTTGGGTACCCCCAAACCACAAGTGGATATTGTATGGATTCAAATATGGTCTGCTTTGATATTCAACTTTCATACGCATGTCTTTTGCCAGCTTGACTTGACACCGAAACTCCAAATACCAGCCAGCTTTTGAAGCCTTGGTTGATGATACAGAATATTACCCATGACGGATCCATGGCACTGGTATATATACCATGAAAATCAACCAAATGTGGGTAAATAATGGTAAATATACCAGTCCCATGGATCCTATGGGCTTCTGCTTGCAGTCTGACATGAAATATGTAAATATGCAGGCATTGGTGCGTTCATTGTCTTGAAAGGGCAATCAAGGCCTTCTCAGTCATCTGACATTCCATAGGATTTCAAATTTTGAACGCCCTGGTTTGAGATGACACAACTTAATTCTTGGGAAGGGTCACAAATTTCACAATCCGCAAAAAGGATCAGTGGTGGATTGTCAGGGTGGTGATCTCGAAAAATGCATGGCACATGCTGATCTACAGGAATGCGATAATGAAAAACGCACAAATAATCTCAAATGTCTCCAAAATATAGATGTGTGACAAAAATTGGCCTTGACCAAGTGACAACTATCAGCACGCATTCTGCGACCATACTACACACTACTGAACGAACCAACTTGTGAAAGCTGGCTTAAAACCTTACCATGTCGCACAAAAAATATCTTTAATCATTCTATACTAGGTTGATAGTCAAACAAGTATACAAGTCAACCAACACCACGGTTTTCTGGTACAGGTTGAATTCATCATAGCTGAGTAAAAGCTCCACCAAGGGCATTGTCCATGCGATTCTCCAGCCCAATTGACAACGTGTTGCGAAGAGTTCTCACTGCAATGCACAACAATCAACTGACAAGAAATGTAGAAACATTACGGACGCCTTGAAACCTGGATACCAACATGTGTCAGAAATAAATTGTCAGAAATTCATCCCCAAAATCCAAGATCAGTCAGCAAACTGTACCTGTGAAGCTCGTGTTAAAAAAAGGCACGAGACTTTCGGTGCTGACATCATTTCATTTACTTTCCTTGCCTTTGGCAAGCTCCAACGGCAAAATTCATCAAACAAAAATCGGCTCTATTCATTGTCATCCTGTGATGCTGATTTTGTCCCAATAGGGGCTACATGGGTGTCCATTTCAGGGGCCTTGAAACACTTCCCAAAAAATGTCTTCTTCATTAATTCATGGTGACAGTGAATTAGTCGGCTCTGATGATGTCTGGGATGCAAGCTTCTTTGAAGCAATCCAGACCCAAACGTGAATTCAGCATCCGAATTCGAAGCTGGAAGTTGAGTTTACTTCCCCAGGTCGTGGTGCCCCAGTTGTGGATGAAAAGGATTTCCAAATGCACCTGCCATGCACCTGCTGACACATCCACGACGTCATCGTGCCTATCGTGAATCCATGTGAATCCTCCATGCAGGCCTCTTCACCATCGAGTTTACACAATCAACATTGGTGTCAACTCAAACATTCTTACTAATTTTTACCAGCCTCTGAGTTGATTGTTCGAACATTCCAGCTTCTGAGTCTCACGGGTCATTCCGCGAGTCCAAAGAATTCGTGTTTTCCGGGAAACGGTTTGTCCGATTCCAGACGCCAGCCGACGTCCTGCCATGAGTTTGACGTTTCTCCTAAGAGAGATGCTGTTTTTTTTTTGGTGGAGGGTTGTCAGAGTTATATCTTCAACTGGCTGCTGGCAACAGCGGCCAGCAGCATGAAATCAGCAACAAGAAGAACGAATAGGAATCTACTGAAATAAACCAACAAATAATACTTACTTACATTGTGAATAGAATCCGAACCAAAACATGGGAAGCATGTGAAAAGATCAGTTGTATACTGTAGTTGTATGCAAATATCTATGTCTGATAGATATGCAGCAAGTAAGACCTATAGCGCACATCCATTGATACATCACTCTGAGAACTCCTTCCCCATGCCTTCGCATCAACGACTGCTGCGAATATCCCGCAGCCGCCAGGGAGATCCCCGTATCTGCAAAAGGGATTGACATGGGAGAAATGGAAACATTGGTCGAATGGCTTCATCTTATCTCGGTGAATGATGACTTGTTAAATTCCTGAAATAGCATGAACTAACTGCAAGGAGACATCCCCTCTTCAATTGGGTTTCCCATTTGGGGTAGTGTCAAGTGACACTACTATTGATGATGATAGATTGAACATTGGACTGCTGATTGACATGGACGAATCTCAATATCCTGGAAAAGAAGCGGGAGCTGTGCTTTATGAAAAAAAACAACCAAGGCCAACTGACAAATACAAGTAACACACAGCCTTGAGCGGCTCAAGAGAATTAAGGGCACTAGTTCAAGAATCCTGCTTCAACCGTCAGCATGATGGAGTTATGTCTTCTATATACTAGAGTCAATGAAATCAAAAATGCCTACCTGTACTATCCTATACTCACTAAATCTCACTAATGTCAATCAATTGAGGTTTCCCTGCAGTTCACACCAACTCAGCCACTGAGATCCCCCAACGGAAGCCACTGGGTGAGGTGCACTGCGTGCGCTTCGGGCGCAAGGGACTGGAGGTGATGGAAGAAGTGGTGGTGCAGGAGCACCTCTGCAGGGAAGTCCTTGGTACAAGAGATGAGCGAATAGATATCTGACAAATGGGGGTTTCCTAAAATGGTGGTACCCAACAACCATGGGTTTTCCTACTAAAAATGATCCTTTTGGGGTGTTTTGGGGGTACCACCATTTAAGAAAACACCCAAATGTATATGATATATCACCAAACATTTCAGGTACCTAAATGGAGGTACTCACCTATAAAAGCTGTATGTAAGGCTTATGTAAGGGAAAACCCACCCTCAAAATAGCCTTATAAGCTTCAGTACCTTCATTTTAGGTAAGTGAAAGTCTTGATGATTATATGATATACATATGGAATAAATATCTACATCATAGTGGATATGTGGTATGTCGGATGTGGATATGTATATCATTATATATCATACATGGAATTGTGATGAATCATGTACATATGATTATAAATTTATGATGATGTACTGGAGGTCTCTATAAGAAAGCAATTCAATGAGTGCAGACAAACAATCACACTTTGCTGATTCAGTTTCCCGTCCTGACCAGTGACTAGAAGAATCTGTCCTCCAAAACACTTGAAGAAATTTCAGGAGCTGTTACATCTTGCCAAGACCACTTCTTTTCTGGGGACCAACACGTCGCATCCCCAAGTGATATGGGTTTCCTGCTCCATTGGCGGGATAGGTTAATGTTTGATTCACTGGAGGGTAAACACCTTTCCCTCTGAGCAAATATCGCTTCCCTGCCGTCAAAGCTGCTCGCGGACTGTGGCATTTCAAGCAATTCCTGGGGTCGTGTCGTGGGAAGTCAATATTTTTGGCGAACCTTCGTGATAACTATAACAGGGTTGTCTGTCCCACTTTGAATCCGATGAATTTCAGTGGCAAAATAGATCATTAAAATGAAAACATCGAAAACTAAGTGCAATTAAGTGTATCATCCTGTAAACTGCATGGCTCGCTTGGACTGCCCATTTGATCGGTATCCCACTCATGCTACGCCAAATTGCTCCCCAATATCTCTCTGGTCTGTAAATTGCTGAAAACCCACACAAAACTGATGTGGAATGGTGCAGAATCATGCAGAATCCTTGAGGTTCACGTAGACTAGAAATCTGAAAGAAAAACCTGAGAGATCTAAAATTTGGAGAACATCGGGAATTTCCTCCTTGGAAATCGTCAATTGAAGTCACTATGATTTGACCAAGACTCGTTTTCAGCACATTCTCGATCATAGGCATCTGCCTTTGCAAAGAGGAACATCGTCAAAAATATCTCTTGAGAAACTTTTTGACTTTCAACCTAGATTTCTATAGTCAAAATGAAAGTATACCGCTCGCATTTCCATGCAACTTCGATATTGGATGATATTCGACAGTTTATGCACGTGTGAAAAAACATGATAACCATCAAATCTCCATTGAAGTTCTCCACAAGTTTTCTCACTCCATATTGCCTTTACATTTCTCCGCTGGTGACACATTTGTTTTCAACCCAATGGGCAGAGACTATTTCACCGAAAACCTTTCAAGTTTTCCAGCGAGAAGAGGTACAAGAGCATCTGCTAAAACTTCGGTGTGAAACTGAACATGTTGCAAAGAGATGCAAAGAGTGCTGTTCTTGGTGCAAACTTTCTGTGTTTCACAGAAATAAATCTTCCAGCATCCCAAACCTCAATAACGCGGCCACAGCAAGGATTTGAGCCTTCGGATGTAAGACTTGTGCATCTTACTTTTTTTTACATTGGCAAGTTGTGAAAATGTATTTGTTGCAAATCATCCTAAAGCCATCCCTAAATCAATGTCTTGGATCATTTTGGGAGGATCAATCAATTCACTGATTCCCCACTCATAAGCCGCCACATTTGGGACTTTCACTGGGTAGGTTTGGTCGCAGTTCTACAAAACTTGAGCCGCAACTTTAGATTGAAATCCAAATTTTCTCCGCAATTCGCGGATCAATGCGCTCCATGCAGGGCTCAAGATTTCCTCGTAAGCCTTGCAGAATAAAGTCTGGCGCCATCACACTTTGAGCCAATTCCAAAGCACTGCGGCCTTGCCGGCGATGGTCGACCAAACCAACCAGCGAAAAATTCAAGGAGCAGTGGTCCAAAACTGGTATAGCCAAGGTATCTTCCAGTTACTGTCTATACTATATTGCAACATCTGTTAAATCTGGGAGTGATGGGCAAAATCCTGCAAAAAAAACAGTTGGGCTGGTTCAAACACTGGGCAATTTACTGCGATGGCTAAGTTAAAGAGTTACTATGTCAATTCTAGTGACTCTGCAAGATTCCATCAAACAACCAGTTTTTTGCATTTTCTAAGTTGGTTCAGCTTGCATTCCTGGCCTTCATAATTGGTGAGGTGGACATCAGCACCAGCTGCGATGAGAACGGCTGCTGCGTGAAACGAGCGACCAAGCATGCAGCAAATGAGTGGTGTAGCTTCAATCCTGACTCGTTGGATGCCACAAGCTGGGCGAAATGGGGTTCCCCTACGCACACGTCTAATACGCACACCAAATCTATACACATGCTTTCAGGGCTTCACAACTAATTGGGATGATAAAAACAACAAATGGTTTCAAGCGTGAGTGGTACAGTAGCCTCTTGTATCTGTGGGGCTGATAAGACCAGTACGCCACAAGCAGTGCCTCTACTTTAGTGGTCCTTTGCTCTCGCACCACCTCTGTCCACCGCAAAATACCCATTGCCAATCCATAAAACATACGATGAAATAAGTGTATACTATAATCTCCTTCCAACAACTGAACACACACACTGGNAAAATGAAACTGATACGTCGAGCACTGAGGCTGATTTTAAATCCAAGGAATTCTTCGGGATCTTTGACAGGTTCAAGCTCAACTGGTGGGATGTAGAAATCTTTGTCACATAATTGTTGAAAATCTCGGAGCAAATCTGGTTCGGTCAAAATGTGCACAGGCGCCAATATATACCGATTGTCAACGTAACGTACAACTGTGATGTGTTTCAATACGGTTGGGTGTTGGCAAGCCCAATCATGTTCAATTTTGGACACCGATATACCTGAAAGTACTGGGGAGATCTGATTTCCTATGGCTGTGCCATGAGTCTGACGGAAAGAAAGTCCAGCCACGTGGAAAATGCCAAGGTCAAAGCTCATTTTGACAATGTCAAGCACATGTTTTAGTTGTATTTTTGACCATAGGTTGGTCTGCGAAAGAGACTTTGCCTTGAATGCTTGGCTGATGGTATTTGTGTGTGCGGGATGGCACACTCAAGACGGCTGTGGCGATATCTAAGCGATTCGAACGACAATATCGTTGAATCATGTCCTGAACATCTTCCAATATACGTTGTTGAGGGAGACTGGTGAAGAATCCAACAAGATCATCGTTATGGCTTTGGAACTGGAAAGGGGCGCTATAGTGCAGCCAATGCCTTCGTCAGTCATTTCTAAGTAAGAGAAGTTGTCTCCAGAAAGATCCTCAGCAGGAATCTTTGTTAAAAGAATCTCTGCCATATGATGGCTTATATTTTCAGGAACTTCGGTGTCTTTTGTCAAAATCAGATGATTGACAGCTTGGACTTCATCTTGGTCGACTGCACGTGGAGGATCGGCTTCTGAGGGAGAAATCTCCGCAAGAACGGGAATTCTGGAAGTATCTTCGCGGGCTTTTTGGATAGCCTGGCTCCAATAGTTGTATTCTTCTGCTTCGGCAACTTGAGTGTCTCTATCATCTGGCCCCCTTGTGCTTGAGGGGGTCCTCTGTCCCAAAGGCATTCTGTTTGGTGAGGAAGTTCTGTCATTTTTGGCTTTGTCTTTCCTTTTGCCTTTTCCTTGGCTTTTGCCGGAAGCTCCTCCTTTGGAATGATATCCTGCTTGAGGATGGCCGTAAGAATAGGATTTGCTTTGGCCTTTTCCTTGTCTTTGGTTCTTGCCCTTTTCTTGACTTTGTCGACGGTATTCACCTTTGGAGGAATGAGCTGTGTTGTGCGCAGAGTAAGAGCGCTGGCCATACCAAGATTGGTACGAAGTATTTGGCCAGGTACGTTTTCCTGAACTATCCCAAGGTCCCCAGGTGTCCAGGTTGGGATCAGCAGCGCTGGCTTGTTGAGATTCAGGCGCTGCGCTAGCAGCACTAGCAATTGGAGGCCTCTGTTTCTTGGGCTTGGTCTTGGAATGTCCACGTGGTCCTTTTCTGGACTTGCTCTTGGTTCGAGTGCGGCGTCTTTCTCGAGACTTGGATCTCGTCCGATGTTTGTGGCGACGACGTCCGCGAGATCGAGAGCGAGATCTTTTTGGACTCNGTGGTAGTGGTAGTGGTAGTGGTAGTGGTAGTGGTAGTGGTAGTGGTAGTGGTAGTAGTAGTAGTAGTAGTAGTAGTAGTAGAAAAGGAGGGGGCGTGGGGGACATGACGATTGGGGATATGGGGTGAAAGCATGGAATGCTGTCCCTGAAAATGCCCTGGAAGTGGAAAAAACATAAGAAGAATAAATCGCTTGGTTTTGTTAATTGCAAACAACTGCCATTGCATATCTCGACTACTGCATACATTCCCTTGGTGGCCGATTGAAGGCGGTACTGCTTCCCAATGCAGGTATCTTGGATCAATAAAACACGAATCTTAAAAGAACATGATCGTCCACAAGTAAACTAGAAAATACTTCACCAACTTAATTCTTTTGGCTGTTCCTGAAAATCATCAGAGATTTTCATCACCCCTGCCTGACATAAGAGACAGGAGTACCTCAACAGGCGCACCCTCTCCCACTAAAGCTAGGTGTAAAGCTCCATTTATGTCGATGTTTGGCACGTCCAACAGAGCTGCTATACTTTCGCAACAACCAAAAGCACAGGCGACAGGAAGAGGATTGTGTCCAAGTTTGCTGATGCAATGAGGATTGCACTGTGCCTGAAGATGGAATGGGGCGGACTTCATGGAATTGCAGAGTGTCTTGTGACCACAATCAAACAAAAAGAACTTGCTTTCCTTGGCGGGATTTGAAATAGGAATCATTGAAAAGGAAAACAGTCAGGGGAGCCTTGACGACCATATCATTTTCGTGTTTTACAAAAGCTGTGAGGTCTGCATTTGGGTCTAAGAGATTACCACAACAAAGAGACAACAGCATGACGACAGCGAACAGAAATTGGTGCCTGAACCAAAAGCTTCACACCAACAGCATTGTTTCCCATAGCAGCACGGTGCAATGGATTGCTTCCCAGTTTACATACAGCCTTCAAATCCGCCCTTTGCTGTATCAAGAAGCTCACCGCAACCTGAGTTTGAAATCGGACAAGCAAAAGGGTGGTTTAAGTTATGCGTGTCTGAGTGTGTTCGATTTTGGAGTAGAGTTTTGTAGGCCACATTTCCGCGAACCAATACGGCCCAGCAACATTGTTACAGAACTGAGCACAAATATGTAGCAAAGATGAGCCCTTATTGATGTTTAAATCCTTCTCATCTGCCTTCACCTTGTCATTCACACTCACCTTCATCGCCAACATTTGATGAAGCACTTGCGTATCGCCACGTAATGCAGCGAAACAGGCAGGGCTCCAACCAAACTGCCGATCAGTAGGACTCCTCAATTGCAGTTTTTGTGAAGAAGTGGGAAAATTAAAGGCCATTTCAGAGTGATCGGAAAACATCCTAACATCAAAATCATCCATCAAAATTAATTTCTTAATGTAATGATCAATTTGATGAATCATATACCTTTTGGAGGATTTGGGGGTCGGTAACCTGATATCACTCATTGAAAACCATTCTGTTTTACTTTCGTCAAACTTGAAGTTGAAACTTGCACTGGAACATGTTGTACCAATCACGAAATGATGTATATTCAATGATGTGGCATGATTTCGCTACTTCCAAGTCGTATGCCTTTTCTCAAAACATAGATAAATGATAAAAAATGATAAACACATATGAAAAAAAAACAGGCTGAAACCCAAGGTTCTCGAAGCCATTCTCCTTCAAAAAATCATCCAACTGCTGTAAAGCGCTTTCAGAAACATAGAGCTCTCTTGTCGACCGGCAACGAGGTAAGTTGGGCACCATCACTGGCACATCAGAAACTATGACATTTTTCCTGGTGTAGATGTGTTGCATATTCAGCACCATTCGATATTTGTGAAGCTGGGAATTTTCCAAACAGGACACCAGCTTCGCTCGCATCAAGCCGGAAATCTGATGTTGCACCTGGCACCGTTTTTTCACGTGGTTTTTAGGTGACCGGAATTGAAGGTGATGGATGTGAACCAAAGATGTCAAAACAATTTCAACCATAAAATCGAAGCGAAGATAACGAAGCAACCGATAGAATAAAATTCGAAATCCTTTGGTAATGAAACAAATTGAAAAAATGCATTGAAGGCGATGTGTCAATTGCAAGACTGCTGAAGGGGCCTTGTCTCGATCCTCTTCAACCGAGAAATGACCCATACAAGCAGGATGAAGCCAAGAGTCAAAGGGAGTCATCACATACCAATGCTGGGCACTCTCGATGACTGCAATATTGGGATTGTTGCAAAGAAGTTCTCTACAAACTCGTTCAAATCTGCACCAACCACGACTTTGCCAAGTTTCTATACTCAAGAGATAACCGGTATCTACATGTCTCACATGTGGTGCCATAACAACGAAATATTTGGAAGCCTGTATGTAATACGATATGCTGTCAACAGCACTTTGCAGCTCGGCTAAGCTTTCTTGATCATTGCTTCGGGCAACCAACTGTGGACATGAAAAATAGTCATACCAAATAAACAGCGATTTCTCTGACCACTCGCTGGTCAAAATGTATTCTCCACGGCCCAGGAAGGCATATGACACTTGACTTGATTTCAAAACAGCTTGTCCACCCAGCATTCGATCAAAAGCTCGCTGAAGAACTCGCAGTTGCTCAAAGTCAACATCTGGATGGCAATCGCCAGTCCACTGGTGCGAGACAAAAATGCAATCTCCCATCCTAGCCACTGAGAATTCAAAGTTCTTACCCCGAGCCCGAGTGTTTGGAAAAGAACAAATCAGAAGCCGCTGTTTTACACTTCAAAGTTGGACTAAAACACTCGTGGAATGTAAGCCAAGCATCTCCTTCTCAGGCTGAAATTCTACTAGAAGCTTTGCTGAAAGCAACGCTTGGTGCGATTGGACGCATCTCATTCCCATGAACGTTTCAAAGGGGAGTACATACATGGGATATTTGCCTGAACAGGGTCCACCCTGAGCCCAAACAAACATCGGCTATAAAAACTGAGGCAGCACTTCTCCAAGTTGGTAATTTCACACGTATTCTTACGTTTCATGATGCTTGATGATGTCTCGTGATGTCTCATGAAATAATGCCAGGCACCAAAAAAATATACTGTATCATGCTTCCCTCCTTTGAATTGTTTTCAGATTTTTCACAACCATTCCTGGTGGCACTTCAGGTTCCACCAAAGTCTTCTCACACGATGCCAGGGCTCGTCCCAAACGTTCAGGACTCACTCGACTGAAAGAGCTGAAGCGAAACGACATGGTGGCCAACCCGATGAACAACCGACAAAATGCAGTCAAACAAATAGACAGCAGTGGTCATTGATGATGCTGTTGCGTCACTCGGTGAGCCTACCTTGTAGATTTCAGCAGCTTGGTGGCGGCATTGTTGGAAGTTGGATGAGTTCTTGTGTGTTTTGCCTGGATGTTGTCCTATGTGCTGTTCCTTCGTCAGCCTGAGCCAAGGAAAAATGCTGAACAATTGTATCTGATTGAAGGCGGGGAAAACACAGCGAAGGCTGTGGAAACATCTCAAATCAGGCAGGAAGTAAGCAAGCCTCTAGGACTCTAGGAGAGCAATGACAACAATAACAGCAAGCGCCAGTCAAGGCCGGGTTCTCCGATTATTTTGTGCCTTGCTCTTGTCTAACAGGAATTACTGGAATTACCTTTATTTATGACACTACATGGGCCACGAAAGAAAAAGTAAACTCTTACTTTCCATTGCATTGGTTGTTTCATAGGGATCCTATAGTTTATTAAATTATAATCCCCACAAAATTGGGTATAACCCCTAAACAACCAGGGTTTTTTCGTTCTCGCATATCGAATTTCAACATGACTTTTGTGTGCTGCTCAACCAAACAGTGTATCAAACAATTTCTTAGCCCATCAAACGAATCCTGTGGAGCTTCTACAGCAGTCTACGGCTCTCTGCCTATATGTGTTCTGCGCTTGGGCAAGAAATTCTCTAGATGACTGATCACTGTGAGACGTGGAGTACAATCCCAGGCAATTATTATTAGCTGAAATAAGTTTTGGGAGGTTACCCTCTACAATGGGTTCCGTGAATTCAAACATAGTCCAATAAGTCTGAATCTTATGCAAATTTAGTGCCCAGCCAGCCATGATATCCAGCTCCCCATCGTATCCCAAACTTCACATGAAATGCCCTTGCCTTTATGGATGCTAAGGATGAAATGCAACTCGTACCACGAGGACCTCGGTTGCTCAAACATGATCACGAATCACGTCCTTTCACCGAAGATGTTGCCCTTTGTGGTCCAAAAACTTATTCAAACAGATTGCAAGCAAGGACGAGTGAAACTTCACCTTTTTTGCAAATCACCTGAAAGGCTTCTCAAGTTTTGGAAGGTTTTGTCATGAAACACCCAGTCTGCCTGTCCTATCTCATTTAAGATCTCTTGAAACTTTGGAGACTGAACTCGAACCTCCTGACTGGTGACTATGTGTGCATTTTTTCAAGTCCTTCATGCTAGGCGTTGAATTTGTAGGGGTTGGGAGAATATACGCATGTCAAAAAATGTCAAACTGCCTCCGACGGCCACGATAACTTTTGGACGCAACAGTCATCTCCCCGCGTCCCTCACTTTATCCCAGTCAGGTCCCAACGAACTTTCTTGGATGGACGAGGTGTGCGCAGAGCAAGTCCTGGCATAGTATTGAGGCTCCAGCCACCCTGGTTCCTTGATGCATGTAGGGGAATCAACCGCCATTTCATGTCACGGGAACAAAATATGTTTCATAGAAGCCACATATTGTTGCAGACGAAGATAATGGCCTGAATGGGGATGATGATGCTGTAATGACGCAACAGTGATGGCGATGCTGGGCACCATGATAGTGACAATGATGGTGGTGGTGATGATCGTGGTGGTGGTCGTGGTAATATGGCGATAGTGATAGCGACGGTGGCAGCGGCTGTGTCGTTGACATATCGCTTTCTGACTAAGCACTGCGCCTGTCGAGAGCCGTCGGCCAGCATCCTGCGACAACTTGCTCAGATCAGTAACCTATGGCCACCTCTCTCCGCGAATTACATGAAACTCACCAGCCTGAAAAGGTTTGAAATAAGCATATAGGTATACAAAATGTCACCTCACGTTGATCTGATCAAAAGAAAATCGGGATGCATTGGGATGATCAAGGCCCCCAGGATGTCTTTAGTGGGCACATCATGTTGGAATGTGTTTTTTCCATTCGAGATTCCTGTGATGGAGGTATAACACGGTTTACACCCGTGTATTGTAATTAAGACAAATTATAGGCAAGCGTTTGTTCACTTTTCAAATTGGCTGATGATCTCTCAAAATGGGAACCCATACAATTCCCACTCGGAATGATTAATTTCATACATTGCCAAAAAGAACGAATCCTGTAGAAGAACAGTTTGAGTAAGCTGTCATAATTCGCAAGCTTGGCCTAAACCAGCGCTTTTTGCCTTGTGAGATCAAAATAGCTTGCCCAAACTGCCATGACCCACTGCCCAGAATGCCCTAACAACAATCATCCAAGAATGATCCAATCACATTTACTTTCCCTGAAACTACCGGTGTAGCACCTAAAAATCCATGTAGTTGGAAGATGTTGGAAGATGATCCTTTCCTTCAGGGTTTCGGTTTCGGCCTATTGGTGCTATGTCACTTTGAGGGTTTCGGCCCATGATGAGTTGGGACCCAGGCCTCCGTGACCTTCGCATCCCGGGAGCCATGGAAAGTTTCGCCTGGGGTTGGAAAAATACCGTCACTATGGAAAAAAATAAGCAACTGATATTGATGTATTGGTGTACGATGCCTGAGACATGATTCATCGTATACATGATACATGTTCTCTTTGTATATTACTTATCAGAATATATATTATAATGGTACAAATGATGTAGATTATACCCATACATTTGACTCACTTCACCGACATTGGCTTCCCGACCCAGTGGATCAGTCCTGCGCGTCCAGAACGGATTTCAAAAAAAGTTGTGGAAACTTTCAGGCCGCCATACCCACCATACCCAACAACATGTGCAGCTTTTTGGGGTTGCATATGCATGGACCAAACGAAGCAACCCACAGACCCTCCGTTTTGGTCCTGCGACATGCTGCCTCTAGAGCCCACACGGGGTAGTTATGTGTCTCTTCATAATCACCTGCATCGGCTGTTTGGAAAGCTGTCAGGTATTGATCCGCAAAGGTATTTCAAAAACAAGTCACAAATTCACCGATTGACTACCATATCTACTTGCATGTCTTTCATTTCCAAGCATTGAAAACATTGAATCACATTGTTCAGCGCTTTTCTTTTGAGTACGATCCGAAGACTCTAAACTATGCATCTCCTGAAATTACCTGAAATTATGTCCCGCAGAACGGCCCTTTGTTGGAAAATCATAACGTCATCTTAAATGGATCATCCCCAAATCATTCCCCTCCAAACACTGCCTTTGGCGTGATTTTTTACCTCTGGTGTGTGAGCCGCCGTCCGCCTCGAAGTGATGATCATTGAAACATGATGTACTTACAGAACCATCTAAAAGTTGATGGGATTTTCCATCACCCAATTTGAAAAATCATGGTCCGATTGGATGATTTCACCAATTTTTGTATCAATTTGTGCGTAAAAAATCACAAAATTCTTTGAAATTCACCAACCCCAGCCATGGACCTTTAGGCCGACAAATGGCTCAAGGCCAGGCAGCTCAACTTGTAGCACTTTTTTTGACCACAAATTGTGATCATATCAAGTAAATATATATATATATAAGCATTTTATCTGAGGGATCAGCAATTCTTTTTCAGCCATACCATATCCAATCTAAACACAACAAACCCTTGCCACCCAAGTCGCTCCCCTTCACCACTGGCTGTCCTGGCTTCGATGCAGGGCTTAGTTGCTTATGATGGTCGACCCTTGATCCATGTCGATCCCCAAGATTGGACCGCCATCAAGAGAAACAGAAACGACGATGGCATGGAATTTTGACGTACATTTGATGCAATTCTGAATCATTCAGCCTGAATCAGCCTGAAATAAACAATCATTCAGCCTGAAATAAACTCATCTTGAGGGTGGATTCGTAAAACTAAACCACCTCGTCGGGACCCTTTTGATCGTGTCACTCAGAAACTCTGAAGCCCCCGTCAAAAGCCGTGGCATCAGATTCCAACCGGGTTGATTGGCTACAGAAGATTCAAAACTACCAAGACATAAACCCTATATATCTTTCAACACAAAACCTTGCTGCTTTCAACTTCTCATGGTTCAATCGCGGAGACAATTCCACTGCACAGCTGCCAGGCTAATGCATGCCGGTGTTCAGGGCAGGTGTTGTATGCGCCCGTGCGAAATCCTTCTGTGCTTTCTCTCTGTCACCTGAAATTGAGCAGCCAACTTGTGATGATTCTTTTCAACCATCAAACACCGCATCAACGATGAATGAACCATCCGCCGGAGAACAGTACGGCTAGTCATGTTCATGATCTTTCTGCTAAGCATTTCCGATCCACCAACCGACCATCCAACCAACCATGGTGAATTTCAGATTTCAACCGACCAAGGCGATGTTTTTATGTCGAGCTCTCTCATTGGAACATGTACGAAATGTATATAATTGCAAGTTCAACCCACCTCAAGCCATGTGAGAGTCGCAGTTTGTCCCACAACAACGCTTCCTAATCAGAATGATTATGTGTTAGGGTGAAACCCTTCCATTTGCTCTTTATACCAAACATGTACAGATTTGATGGGTTATAACCTATAAAAAAGTAACTAAAAAAACATGTTTTGCCACTGAAAAAGTCACTAAAAAAACTGTTTTGCCACTAAAAAAAGTCACTCAAAAAAAAACAGTTTTGCCACTAAAAAAGTCACGTAAGAAAAAACTNGATAGATATGATATGATGAACATGTCATGTGAGATGATAGTAGATATAAATATAATATTATATAATTATATATATATATAAATAAATATATATAATTTATATAATGATAATAATAATGTAACTTATAAAAAAACCCCACTTCAAATCATCGCACTGGTCACACACACACAGTTTTTTTCTTGACCATGATCCAGCATCCACCGTTCACCGCGAACCCAATGCGGCGCATAGGACACAGTTTGCATGGGATGTAATTTAGACTAGCTCAAGAACCGCAATAACAAGCTCAAAACAACAAACCAACTAGGGACATATAATTCAAAAAAAACAGGTACAATCTTCTCTGGTCAAACACTTCAATGCGAAATCAATGCGAAGAATGAGCTAAGATATCATCCTGACTTGGACGCCGGAGCTGATTTCACCAGCAATTGATCTAACGCCTTCAACAAACACTCGCTCGGATTTAAGTGCTGTACATTGTTCTTGCAAACCAAAGCAACCTCGGCTTTGGTCTTGCCTTCGGGCGGGTCCTTGGAAAGCACCTGACTTATTGTCAGGTTGGCAATGGTTGTTTCAACCTTCGGCGATTCGTTCTGTTTGAACTCATCTAATGTCTTTTCAATGCTCAGTCGGCATTCATTCAAAGCATCTTCGAAAAAGCAGCCACCTGTAGAAATGTGAGCTTCCACCAAGGCTACTGAAGACTTAGCCAATTTCCTCCCGGCATTGACCTTGTGATACAAAAAGTAGAACCTTAGTTTATCAAAATATACCGTCGAACATCAAAACATGTTTCGGAATGTTTCGGTTACAAATTACAAAGTAAAGAATATAATCGCAACATCAAAGTATATTATATAACGCTACCCAAAACTTGTTCAATGACAAATGTAAAGGAACTGATTTGCGATCAAACACTTTGATGCTTGACCCATCTGTTGTGGAGTGGGTAGTGCTGTCATAGCAAATGACACCTTCTTGAGAACTTCAGCCCCCATGAATTTCAACAGCAAGTCTTGACTTTTTGAAACATCCTTCTGAATGGACTCTAGAACACGTCGCAATTGCTCTGTGACTACATCCTTGAATTTGGCGATGGATGCCAAAGTCAAATCAAACGCTGGATTTTCATGTTTCTTTGATTCTGATTCATCTGATTCTGTGTTTGATCTATTCAAAATAGCCTCAAGTTGCAATGTCTCCTGAATCTTTTGTACTATAGGCTTGATTTGGGAGCCAAGCGTGTTGTACAATAGTTCTGCAGAACTTGGTTGCTTGTTGTCTGCTGCTGTCCTGCAACCTTCCACAGTGGTGGGGACCAAATCTGCGATAGCTTTTGCCTTCACACCTGCCTCAACATGTGAAGCAAAAGAGTTGATGAGGAGACCCAACGGTATAAGATTGGCTGCACAAAGGAGTGTCTGAACGTTCACCTCCAGCAAAGATGGGCTTTGACATTGCACAAAAAAACCAAAACTGTCATCAAATCAGAAACAAATAGTAGATAAACAAAAGGGAACATACAACCCAACTACACATACAATTCCAATAAACAGACATGAAACGCAGGAACTCAAACATATGATTTGATGAACACCTGGCCTCAGACTGCTTGCCATTATCATCGAATGTGCATGGTGCATCAGAAACAAGGTGGGAGTTGCTGAAAACTTTCAACAGCGCCGTGAAATCAAGCCCTAATTCCTCAAACTGATTCATGCTTTTGCTGTGCAAGGTAGTGAGAGCCTTTGTTGCATCCTTCTGCGCACAGGCAGAAATGAACTCACCAAAACTCGATGTAAGCAAAGGTTTCATTTGGGCTAGCAACACATCAGTCACCTTCTCTGAAAGTGCAAAACTTTGATCAATTCCATTACTGTCCGGACCACAAACATCTACCAAACGCAAGGAGACTTTGGTAAGGGTTATGATCTGCTGTTTGCTGCAAAGCTCAACCAAGGATAACATGGATGGAGAAGTGAGAACACCCTTGCCAATAGACAAGTCAAGGGCAATACATTGCTGCATCTGCTGCAATGTCGACTTGATTTCCTGGTCGAAGCATTGAATCATCTTAGCACATTCCCCAGACCCAAACACCTTCTGAACAAGTTTCGCACTGCACAGTGAAATGCTGGTGGCTGCTACAATATCGGAGACAATTGAACGCATTGCTTCCATCCTTGGCCACATGTTGGTTTCCATATTGCTTGTTTGTTTGATGAATCCAATACTTCTTAATTCAAATCGATGATATAAAGTCTTTTTTATTATTGAAAATATCACATAAATAAATACCATTCTTGATCTTGATATGTATCAATCCAAACAACAATGAACGAGCAAGTGTCAAAAGTAACTTCAACAATACAAGGATCTGGGCTTCTTTGGTTAGGTCACTGTCTTTTGATGGCGACAAGCAGTTCATCATGTAATCAACAAACTTCTTCAGGGTTGGAGCTTTGGTTTGGAAGCCCCTCAAAGCCACATCCACCACACGCTTCGCAAGCTCAAACATCCTACTCTTGATTACCTCAATCTCGCTTACATGAAGTTTTTGAAACTCCGAATCGGAATTGGCCAGAATGTGATTCAATGTGACGCAAACCTCTGACCATTTCGCCTGCTGCGGAATGATCAGATCACCACCTTCCTTGAGCATACCCTCCGCAGTTGGAAGAGCCAAAGTATTGCATAAAGTCAGAGTATCCTGAAGTTTTTTGCCCCAAACCTTAACAGCCTCAAAGCGAACCAACTTCTGCTCAAGAAATCCAATCATCCATTGGCCTAGCGGGTGTGCAGTGATCATGTGTCTTAGTCTGAATCTCTTGGTATTGGAATGGCATCTAAATCTAAGACAAAGCAATTGAGAATGACAATGATTCTGATTGAACTGAAAACCATCTTTGAAACATTACCCTTTTGGGTCACATCATTATGTGATACAACACTGATCTTGTACCATCGAGGACAAAACGAAACAGAGAGGCACATTCCCAGTAATGTTCCTTTATCAAATTTTATAAAGCATGGTTTGTTACATTGTGCCTGCAGGCGTAGTTTCAATAACTGCCCAGAATTGTGATTGCTTGATAATCTCCATGGGTTCAGCGATCGTGTTGGTGCTGGAAATATCATCTTTCCATTTTGACTCTGTGACCAACCCCAACAATGAAGAGAACGCGTTCACTTCAATTGAAAGGTCTGCTAGATCCCCCCCAGCCACAGAACGCTTGGTCCACCACTGTTGTTCTTTCAGCTTTGCCATGAAACCCAAACAGTCTGCACAACAACGGCGGTTCTCGGAGATAGTCTCGGGGGAGCTAGGGTCAGCTTCTTGCGAAGAATCTTGTTGAATCTTCTTCAGCATCTCTGACGAAAGCAAAACACCTGTAGTTTTGCTAATAACCTCCCTTTGAATCTGGCAATACATTGGTTCCGGGTCATCATCAGGAGAAACCTTCAACATACCAACGCACATTTCTATGGTATCAGTGTTCTCACCTGCCGAATCGCCCTCCTGAGCCTTCTTGTTCTCAGGATCCAAGGCGGTAAGCAAGACATCCCATTCAGCAGCGCCAATGCATTCATNATTAAATATTAAATATTACAGTATAAAATTAATAATGCATTGTCTTCATATCATATGTTTCATATGGTGGAAAATTAGTTGTTTTACACATCATGTAAAACCGCGCAACATCACATCACCCATCGTTGCCTTACCTCTAAAGTATTTACATGTATTTGCTGTACTTCCTATAGGCTCACCTATGACTGACTATCTATCTATGACTCTGACTCTGACTCTATAAATGATATATTTTCGTAAACTGAAATCGCAGACTTTTCGTACGCTGAAACCGCCTAGGGACGGGCAAGCACCGTGTTGCTGTAGAAGGGGGTGAGGGCCACCCCAGCTGCCTTCAATTGCGTCGCACCTTACCAGTGGCCGAATTGACTTACGCAGTACTAGTGGAAATTGGTTGGCAATTGAACACTTCCTTGGTCGTACGTACGCTAAAGAAAAAGTATACAACTTCTCACATTGCTATTTAAGGCACGGCATTTCAACGACAATGCAGTACCAATCCCATCGGCAGACTCGCAGTTCAATGATTCCAGGAAACTGATGGAAGCCCCAATCTTCTTGCTAAGATCTTTCAATTGAGCAAGAACCTTCACGCCCTTTGTCTCAGACTCCCCCGGTTCCCAGCCCTCATTGAAAAGCTGAATGTTCTCTGCTTTCAGTTTGTCCTGCACTTTGCCCGCTACTGCCTGCATCTGCTTGAGTTGGACGCTTTGAAAATCATCTGGGTCATCCAACCTCTGCCTCAGCATCTTTAACATGACCAGCACCAACACCGCTGGAAAGAAACAAAATACATACGGAATTCAAAGTATATAGCACAAAAATAATTCGTTTCGAAATTTTACAAAGGCTAGCTACAATATTTGCTGGCATTCCAAGATCAGGGCTTCCGATTTGTTGATGACACGTAGAGCTGCTGTAGTCAAAGAACGAGACCCCTTGGAGACTGCAATGGACAAGAAACCCTGCTTACCGACTGCCTTCACAGTTCCCCTTTTTGCAGCAGTATTCTTGATCTTTGGTTTCTCTGGTTTTTCATCTTTCGAGTCTTCTTTCGGTTCTTTGTCTTTTACATTGTCTAGTACTTTACGTCTCTTTTTCGGTTTGTTTTCTTCCTCACCGTCAGACTCATCATGTTCCTGTTCATCGAGAACCTCCGGCTGCTTCCCAGAAGCAAGGCTGCCACTGAAGCCCCAAATCATGTCCATCATCATTTGATCATCCTCAAGAACCTTGGAAGATGAGGCTGAAGATGCTTGCTTCAGTTTCACGATTCCGTTCTTGTCATTGTGGATCGTCTTGTTGAAGAGTGAGTGGCCACCATCAGCAATGTTACCTTGGTGTTACCACATATCATAGGTTCATATCATTTATTATTTAATTTGTATGTAATAATTTAAGTTATATTTCAATAGAAAATATTAAATTATATAAAATGATTTAATTAACATAGATACTTAGATAGATATATCAATCAATCAAACGATACCATATCTAAAAATCTGAGATCACATTTGAAATTTAGGTTGGGTCCGAACAAGTAGTAGTACTGATGTATCATACGAGATAAGATCACTGTATGATGCTTCGGAAGTGGTGTATATAAATGGTCCAGAATTCAAAAGCAGACCCCCCCCAAAGTACAGAAAGGACAAAAACAAACAAAAACAAAACCGCATCGATAGTAATAGTCAGTGGGTGCCTTTGTAATTCTCAATTGTTTTTTACTTCTTCAGTATTACAATGGTGCCCAATGTTTCAATCTTTCACCTCCCTTGACGGTTTGTGGCCACAGTACGGAACTCCTTGGAACCAACATCAGACTGCTTAGCAATTGTAGCCGAGCTCTCAAATGAAGATCCGCTTTCATCCCAAACTTCCCTAACGCCGACTGGGGTACCATGCTCCTCACTCAGAATTACACCTTTGACCATCTCCCCGTGAATGGGCAATGTGGTCAGCATACTCTTTCCAGGAACTTTCTTCTTGTGCTGCTTTAGAAGTTTCAAACTCCAAAAGTAACCGAGTTTTCGCTTCAGAGTCAAATTGCTGGTAGACTTACTCATGACTGAAGCATCATATGAGCCTAAGTCATTCTCATCACCAGATTCGTTCTCTGAAGCCTCATTCCCTTCAGTTCCTACGTGCAAATACTCTTTCAAGTCTTGACGGTACTTTGCTCTTTTCCCAGGCTGGGACTCAAGATCCGATTCTAACTTCTTTTTGTCCTCCTTGAACAGGGCAGACCATTCCCCAGCCTGCTTCTGCAGGAAGCGGGGGCAGTCTGAACATTCCCTGCCCCTCTCTCGCCTCCAACCTCTTACCTCATTACGATTGTGGCCGCACCACTTGCAAGAAGCCGTTCTCTCTTTAGGCATGGGTCCACTGCGGATGGACGAATGGAGAGGGGTGCCAGGAAGACTAGCTACGAGATCAGCTCTTTGATAGCACAAATGTGCATATGCTACAATAAAAAACAAAGTTCATTCATCCGCCATTTTATTGTTCTACTTGTGCGTACCTTCTTCTCGTTTAAACCAGTGTCTTACACAACCGAATCAAATCAAGGCAATGGCAATATCGAATCAAGGCAATGGCAATATCGAATCAAATCATATCGTATCAGATCTCATATCATCACATTTCATATCAACCTATACACTCTTCTCGTCTAAAGCAACGTAAAACTGTGCAACGCGTTTGGCTCATGGGCTCATGGCGTCAGTGTTTTCCTTGTTTCGCGCTGCGTGTAGTAGCGAGGGGCTAGGACAGAAACCACAAGTGCCTGCTAGCTACAAGAATGCAATCTGCAGAATGGAATGCTACACTAGCTGCAGCCGAACTCACACTAATTGGCATTGCACTTGGCAAAATATTATACTGCTCTCTGGAAGAAGTCAGTCATACATGCTACAACTTGACATCTGTACAAGAGCCACCCGCGATACGTTGCCCAATTCGATCATTTGCAAAGAATCCACCATTTGTATCATATCATATACTGTAATATAATTTAATAATTTATAATTGAATGTTCAACCGATAGAGAAAAATGAATAACAAAAAAAGAAAACATTGATAAAACATAAGATACAAAATCACAACGGGCAACCCAGCTAAAATTTCCTAGGTCCCTCTCATTGGTGCTAGACCCCATTCAAGCGCCAATGTGATCCACAATCACTTCAATAGTAAAGGACCAAACATCAGGGCACCGGAGCGCTGGCTTCATCTGCTTCTCTTTCCCGTTGCCGCAGCCTTGAACGAATGATTCCTTCAAGGCGTTTCTTGGATACCCGTTGACAAGATTTTGCACCTTCCACAGACATCCAAGCAATCCATGGTGATCCAATGACTTTGTGAATCTTCCACCCTTTCTCCCTCATCAAAGTGCGAACGCCCAAGAACTCCTTTTTTGCAGCTATCTTACTGCAATCATTCAGAGTCTTCATTGTGGCAGAGTAGTTGACATAGCATTCAAACAGGTCAGTCTCAAATTTTGGACTAAACACGGGTGGTGGAACACTTTTCAACTCCCAAACACAATGTCGGGGAGATTCCCGGTAGTGACTTGGATGCTTCTCTACCCAACTTGGGACACGGCCACGAACCACTCGAGGGCGGATGGGCAAAGCCTTGGCTTTGGCTTTGGCTTTCGCCTTCGCTGCCGGTGGTGCTGGCGGTGGCCGTGGTCTAATAGGTGCTGCATGTGGGACTACGGTTCGTGGTCTAATAGGTGCTGCATGTGGGACTACGGTTGCAGGTACCACCGCAGGTGCCACCACAACTGGAACTGTAGGTGCATCGCTAGCCCGCCCAACACCCAAACCACGAGCAGATGCTGAGGGGCCACTAGAAGTGAATGGTGTTCCCAATCCATCACGTCTATCATCATCATCACTAGCCATGTGCCACGACTCTGTGTCACTACCGTCATCTTGACGAAAGGCCATTCTGCGCAGCGTGGAAAAAACCATTAGATCGAAAGACTCTGAGATACCGGTACCTCTACAAATCCTGAACAAACGCTTTGATCCAAATAAGAATGTGCAAACAGTAGTTGCAAACGGCAGTTGCAATGACACAATTTCAGCTCATGTGATCTTGATGGTTCCCAAGTTGTGTTCCTTCAAAGTCTGGATCATCAAGATTGGAAGATGAGTTTCGGAAGACTCAGCGAAACAAAACATCAAAAATATCACTCGTGTTCCCAAGTTCTTTGTCCACTCTGGTAACGGTCATATAATACCATATATCATATATTATATTATATTATATTATATTATATGATATTATATTATATTATATTATATTATATTATATTACATTATATTACATTATATTACATTATATTATATAATATGATATTATATTA